>CM025660.2:3840401-3878103 GCA_014621495.2 Entosphenus tridentatus | reverse complement strand
GTCAACGCGTGCCTGGGAATATTCTTCACGTGGTCTCCAGAGCCCGGAGGCACAAACATTTCTCGTGGTGTTGTTGCAAATTCTCAGAAGTGTTAAAACATTTTTTTTGTAGTACCCTGTAATATGAAATATACCAACCGTTGAGCGAGGGTCATTTCCAATCCCAACTCCATGACCCCTGTTTGACCTCTCACCCATCCAGCGTATGACAACCCAACCCCCGAAGACAACGATGCCCCCCCCCCACCCCCGTATATCCTGCAAAGACTGTAGGGGCAAGTGCTGTTAACGAGTAGCACCTATGAAGGCCGGCACGGCACACGAAGGGGGTGAGTGGCCAACACCACGCCCGGCCGCCTTTGTCCTTGATGTTTACACACCGTACTCATTTGAGGCCGAGTTGACCTAGGGGAGGCCCAGGACAGATTTAGATAATTCGTCACCGGTGTTTGTCGCGAGTGGGAATCGAACTCGAGAGGCCGGGTGTCGTATCGCAGCGCGCTAACACAGTTCCCCTATACGGATTGACGACACAGCTGTACACAGACAATGTGTTGAAGATTATCATCACGGTGGCTAGATGTTAACTAGCTCGCCTGGTATGCAGGAGGTCGTAGGTTCGAACCTGACCCAAACGCCTACTGTATATTTGGAGTTTGCGTGTCAGTATCTCTCTCTCTCCCCGTGGTCGCGTGGATTTTTCTCCGGGTCCTCCGGTTTTTTCCTCCACGTTTAGAATCAACATCACGCGTTCAGGTTATTCGTCTGCTTCAAATGTCAACGAGATGATAAGCCACTTCGTTGAGCTATCATTTGATAAGCCAGGTCGCTTCTGGAAAAAGAGCTATACAGCTCAGTAAACCTTACCTGGTAAAATGAAAAAGTTTAAATATAGCAGCTCATTGTCCTCATTGTGAAACCAGACTTAACATGGCGACAGCACACCACTGTCCTTCCCAATTACTGTACATCCAATGTCTCTCGGCGTGCCAGGATGAACTTTCCCTCGAGCAGAATTTAACCCCGCAGGACTAACGCGAAGCTCCGCCGTTGTTTGGATTTGTGCGACGCGGGTTTATTCTCAAGAAATATATTATTATTATTATTTGTTTTGTCACGAGCGCCGTTAACGTGGCATATTTACTGCCGAGCCGTTGTTGGCAGGGGACGACGCATATGGAGCGGACCGAACTAAAACCCATCCCTGTGAACGGATGGCACCGTGACTACAATACAAAATGCGCGATTGTGGGTGGCAAGAAATTGCCAAAAAAACTTACGAGATTTACATTCAGCCATTCGAAAAAGTTCTGCCCGCACGCCGTTTGCGCGACTGCATTTGTTTTTTTTTGTTTATGACAAAGAGATTTAAGCATTAAAAATGAAACCTCGGGCTGTAGAAAAAGGTGTCCTAGAATTGCTTTTGGCCAAAAGCTTAAACATTTGTCAGCTGCAAGACTTGGAAGGGCGGTTAAGGTAACCGAGTGTGAACGGCTGCATGCATTGCACGGATTTAGCCAAACATTTATGAACTTGTAAAACTTTAGGTTCCAACTTTAAAAAAATTGTCCCCCGCCCCCTCACTGCAGCAAAATGGCAACAAAAAACCCACCGCATTCAAGACCGAACAAATAAATCTCATCAATCGCCAAGGGCGGGTCACCGTTTTACAAATGCAATCTCTTCAATTGTCCAATGTGGTGGTGGTGGGGGTGGGGTGTATGGGCGTGCGTGGAAATAAGCAGTCAATCTATCCCGCAACACAGCTGCTGCCCCAGCCAAATCAGTAACAGCGACATGACGAGCACGAGTTGCCAGCACCGTGTGCCGTTTTTTTGTTGTTGTTGATGCATGAAGGGCAGAAGAAACTACTTTTTGGCAATGCAGAGCTCATAGCGTGTGCGCTTGGCACTTGGTTTAGGGATTTTTGCACCCAGCGTTTTTTTTTAAAGATTTGATGGTTTATCCAGGATGTTTCTGTTGCGCGTCGTCGCTTTAAGATGTTCTCCGTTCATATTTTGTTTGTTGCGGTTGCATCCGACTTAAGAAGAGCCCCATGGCTCACAGGGCTATACCAAATAAATGAAACTTGAAACTTGATATCATGCGCTATAATCTTCTTTTGAAACGCGTGCAAAAAATTTAATTATTTTACGCAGTCGTATGACGGTGGTGCGCACACTATCATCGCACTGCACCATGAATCTGACTAATTGAATTTTGATCGGTGGCCTGAGCCGAGTGACAGATATCCCATCCAGTTGTGTGGTCCCCTCCCCTCTCAACACACGGATTGGCCAGCACAGCGAAGAATGATCAAAGCACCTCGATGACCAGAAGTGCGTTTGTAGGGAGAGAGGTGGGGGGGGGTCTTTATCCAGCAGTGGATTCATAAAATGGGGTAAACGTAATTTCTGTTTTTAATTATACATCTCAAGGAGGCACCATGTAATAGCGAGATTGCGATCATAGTCGGAACAAGTCTTGAGGTTTCCGTAGCGTGCAAAATCAACATAACCTCCGTCAATTCAGACGCTGTCGCCTCGACAGACCTGGTTTCACCTGATGACGGCTGCTTGCGTTGTGGCCGAAACGTCGTGAGAATTTTATTATTTATTATTTTTATTATTTTCTTACTTCCCTTCTACGTGACTTTACCGAAAGAACCAAGAAAATGCATTTCATCTTTTCATGGGACCTCCTACTTTGCAAGTACCAAAATATAATAGGTTTTCCCCTTTTTGCCGTGTCTGGTGTGGACCAATCAGTTTCAAGGACAATGCATATATTATCAGTGTGTTTTTTGTTTGCATTCTGACCACAATGAGTGGTTAACGCAGACATGATTCCTTGTAAAAGGTTTCAGTCTGGTGTTTTAACATCTTTACACCCGTTTTGTTGCCAGAAAAAAACGGGGAAAAAACCTATTATCATTTCATCTTTTGTTCACACATTGAAAAAGAGAGGTGGTGGTGGGGAGGTGGTTAAAATTGAGGCCACGTGCACAGGTAGAGAGAAGGGTTAAGTGGCAGATCGCGGAATCGTCAAAGTCACGCCCGCGCGTGCGGAGTCGGCAGGGTTTTGTCCTGGAGCCCCGAGCGAGCGGCTATTACGCCAGCAATGACGCGCGAACGAGTGCTCTGCACGTCACGAGGTGCCTGGCGGACCATTAATAACGCATCGCCCGCAGTCGGAGTCCTCGAACAGCAGCCGGTCGAACCTTAAATCACTGCTCTCAAAAGCCACCCACCCAAACACCGGCGCTCAATCGGGAGCACTTTAAAAAATAAAATTTAACCGACGCGCGAACAACAACCGCCATTCGCCACTAAGTGGCGGTGACGTCACCACGACGCTTGTGCCAGGCCAAGTGCACCTTGAGGCCACGTGAAGTGTCGAACGCCCGCTGGCAGGTCACGGGGCAGACCCAGCAGGTGCCACGGGCCGACTGACCAAGATGACCGGCTGATGCACCACCTTTGCCCCCTACTGTACCAACTTGCTGTGCTTTAGCCACCCGGCGCTCCGCTCGTTGTTGTGAGCGTCGCTCCTCCGCCCTCCGTTGTTGTTGGAGGGCGACTGCCTCCAACTGCCCAGTAGCGTTCTTCACGAGCCTTCTCCACGGAGGCCGATCTTGACACCCCTGGTACCAGTCATCGGCAAGTCCACTCAGCTCCACGTCCTCCTGTATCACATCACTCCATCTCTTCTCTAGCCCGTGCCGCGCCCGTTTAGCCCCCTCGATCCGGCCGAACATACGCACGCACATATACCTGCTGCCAAACATGTTAACGAAGCCGATTTGTTCTAAACCCCCTCCAGCACATAGCCCATAACCGCGTGTGCATTTCTTCTGGAAATACAAAGCTATTCCATCACGACTAATCCCTTTCACGATTGATTACATTTCCATGAGGCTTCAACGACTGCCTTCAATGTGCACCACTACTTATTGTCAGACAAAACAATGTCTTGCATGTCATGGGACCTCCCTTGCCATTATCGAAATAGGTTTCTAATGCAGACATGATTCCTTGCAAAAGGTTTCAGTTTAGTGTTTTAACATCTTAACCTGTTATTACCAGAAAGGGGAAAACCTATTCTTATGTCTTACATAACTAGACCAATGTCCGCTTATGCTCTTTCGCTTGAATAATATTCTATTTCGATTTAAAGCTTTCGTGACTGCAGGAATTCATCTTCTTGGTTCTTTCGGTAAAGTCACGTAGAAGGGAAGTAATAAAATAATAAAAATAATAAAACATAATGATTATTTTTATTATAAAAATAATAAAACATAATTATTATTTTTATTATAAAAATAAAACAATAATTATTTTTATTATTTTATTACTTCCCTTCTACGTGACTTTACCGAAAGAACCAAGAAGAAAAATATTCTATTTGTACGTTACACGTTTCGTACAGTACACGGGCAAACTGGGGTACAATTTTCTTTGGCAGTGAAGCTTATTATTGGCAGCTGGTATCGTCGGGAGGGGGTGTGGGGACACGTGACTTGTGACACTGAACCTCGTGAAAGACATTTGACAACGGAACAAAGGGCAGACACGTCATTAAGTTCACAAGCAGAAGAACCACAACCCACACACCAGGGAGCATGACGGGACATTTTCAGGGAGAAGCTTTTACACTTTATTACATTGCCCAATAAGATAACAGATAACTCATTTGATACAAGGCTTGGCTCACAAGTTGCTCCATGTGCCAGCAGCACAGACGTACTGCAATGTCCACGGAAAAGCATGTGGTCGAGAGGTTTTATATCAAACAAGCAGTCTTATTATGCAGTGCTTAGCAAAGGAGTTAAAAGGGAACTTTGGCTAAAAAGAAAAGCCATTCTAAATGTTACAGTATCTGCACATCAGACATGGATAATCCAATTAAAAGCAAAGGTGAAGAAAAACAGCAGAGTGAATCAGTGCGAGCCAAACCAGATGCACATGCTTTGTAAACTGCCGAGGGCTCATTGTGAAAATCAAAAGGGATGTTTTAATTTATCCTTTCAAACTTGAGCGCTTAAGAACCAGGTCCGCAAAAAAAGTGTTAAAACCAACATACAGCACGAAAGAGAGACACATAATATTCACACAATCTTCAACCCTCAGACAAGAAGATTCAAAAGCATTTGCTCGAAAATGCAATTTTGCTACGACCCACCAGCAGGTGCTCACACGTTCACATCCTGCACTAAAATGGGATTATAGGATTCAGAGATTTGTTTTTTAAGGAACTTCTCACCACAACAATTTATTAGCCTGTGGAACGATTACACCATACTTAAATACAACATAAAAACTATGAACACAGGAAGAAGTCCTTCATAGCAATTATATGCAGTTACGTTTAACAGAAAAAAAACATTTTAATTTGGTCAAATGTCAGATAATTTTCCCCTTAACATAACCTGATCATTATTAATAACAGCGAATTTTGCAAAAAGGGCATCATTACATTTTGACCATTCATTTGGATGTAAAATAAAATGTTTAGCGAAGTGGGCGTTTATTTTGTTGACAGGCAGCAAGTTACTGAACACCAATGAGCAGCATGCTTTAAGCCTAAGAGCGCGCTGAAAAGCACATGACGAAAAAGAGTAAAAAAAATGTAAAGAATCAAGTTGTCATGCTTTATTAGAGATCAGCACGAGCAATTATTTCGACAACCGAGACAAGCCTCTCCCACCACAGCATAAGAATTGTCACACGTCCAATTGAAGGTTTTATTATCCAATACTCACTTATTAATCTTTAAGTGTACATTAGTGAATATCGCAAACACAAGAGAGGTGTTGGGGGGGGGGCAGGGTAAGGGTGGGGAAGCAAGGGGGGAGGGGGCGGTGGGTGGTGTATGGAAATGTGGAAATGTACGTCGAGTGTTCTGGGATCTGGGTAACAAATGTGGCCTTCAGGCTCCAAGTGCCAGCACTGAAAAACAAAACAACACAAATATAAATTTATATTGCATTTTGATTTAAAGCTTTCGTGACTGCAGGGATTCATATTCTTGGTTCTTTCGGTAAAGTCACGTAGAAGGGAAATAATAAAATAATAAATACATTGCTTTGTTATTTTTCATAAAATGGCCAGGTAATACATTCTAACAAATATTAAAAAAACTTGGTATGGTTTACTGTGAAGAAGGAATGATAGTTTTGGCGTTTCACTTTTGTGCACAATACAAGAGCTGATGTTTCAATAAAGCCACCATTATTTCTGGCAACGCATGTTATTTTTCTTCCGATAGGAGTGGATGCGTCACACATACCAGACAGGGCTTCCTGTGCAAAGTACTTGACATCGATGTCTTGATCGCCTCCCAGTTTCTCCAGCACAGGTTTCACTTCCGACTGCAGGGTGCTGTGGAAAAACACACACACACGTGTCGCGTTGCAGACCATCAAAGATTCATTTCAATTCTAAAAGTGAAAACCTATTTCTTTAGAACTGCTTTCAGTGTCAAGTTTGTTGTCCTTCCACAACACCTCCGATGAGCACGATTGGCTATGTAAATCTAACGTACACAGATACAACATAAATCGGGGGGGCAGCAGCATAGACACAGCTCAATTGTGCAGGGAACTATAACAAGCAGTAGTATCAATTCCTTCATTATACAATGCTGCAAAGAGCACAGTAATTACATAATGGTACATCTAGCAGTCATAAAAGGCGGGCTTTCAAACATAACATTTAAAAAATGTAATTGTGTTATCAACTTGTCATGTGAATGTCAAATTGCAGCCTTCGAGCGATCACAAGATTAACCCCCCCCCCCCCACCGTTATTTTATCTTGGCTACAATGTTAGGCGTCGTGCGGTCACAGAAAGCACCCATGCTGCTGGAACACATGATGGTGCAGAGGAATCAATGTCACCCTGTTTCCCACAAACAGCGATACATTTCTGGACCACAACGTCTTTTTAAACCTCAAACTAATGATATCTATCTCACGCCAAGTACAGAACTGATGATACCCTTTGCCCGAGCAGTTTACAACCCAAGACCATTATACAACTACAACTTAACTCGTACTATAAAGCAAGGCAAACACAGCTCTTGACTTTACACGACCTCCATCATCATCATCATCAACCACGATCAATGCGACTGCTGGATGAAATGCCTCCCCCCACACGCCGTCACCACCTCTAAAGGCCCCGCACACTGCTTGTAATGAAATGTGACCGTTTATAACAGTCGATGAAGCATCAAGGCCTTTCTTTGTGCTTTTTGTTTTAAGTTTGTTGTCCTTACCCTGCACCTCCGGTTAGCACGGTTGCCTACGTACTGTGCGAAAGAAGTTCAACATACATTCATACATTTCAGGCATAGCAGAATGGGCGAGCATAGGGCCACAACGTACTTTGTTTCAAGGATTGGTCCAATTTTTTGCAGTGACTTGGCCACATTGAAGCGCACGTTGGCCACCTGGTCCTGGGCCATGCGCAGCACCGTGGGAAGCATGAGCTTTGCCGTGATGTCTTGGCCGCACACCTCCGCCAGCACCTATTGGGCAGTGAAAAACAACCAGTCAGGTCACGAACAGTCGTGTACCGTTCGCGTGCATTGTATGGGCCCCGCGGTGGCGCAAAGTTAACTACCCCGCCTGGGATACAGGAGGTCGTGGGTTCGATCCAGACCCAGCCACCTGTATATTTGGGGCTTGCATGTTCTCCCGCAGTCACGTGCATTTTTCTCTAGGTCCTCCGGTTTTTCCCTCCATATTTAGAATCAACGTGCATTTAAGAGTATTTGGCCGCTATAAATGTCCACGTGATAAGCCACTTCATTGAGCTATGACTTGTGGCCATTTTGCTTTTGGAAAAAAAAGAGCTTCATAGCTCAGGGGGCCTTACCTGGTAAAATACAAAATAGTTGAAATTTGAAAGGTCACATTGGAGGAGGAAAAAAATCCAGCCAAGGAGAGGCCAACAGCTTGACACTGGCACAGGAAGAAAAATATCAAAGCGATGCAAAAACCTTGCACCTGTCTTAACAATTGCATTCTTGTAACAGATCGTGGTGGCTTTGGCGTGTTTGGGCCAATTTGTATCTGCCATACTATATTAAAAAAATGTCATCAGAAGAGCAGAGTGCCAAATATGACAGACAAGCAGTGTGGCACAACCACATAAAACACACACAAGGGGGTGAGTGCAGGGGTAAGAATGCTGCTCTATGTGGAGGATTTGTGAGTGATGTGTGGAAAGGAAACAAAAGCAGCCAAGTAAGAAAATTCAATATCACCAAATATAAATATCACCATACTCTTTGGTTCTTTCGGTAATTTCCCCCCCCCGACTCCGCACGGTCCCCCCACCGCATCCCTCCTCCCTGGCTCCTCCCCCCCTCTTACCCTATATAATCGCTCATCACAAATAGCTCTATTCACTACAGTAATTTTGCTGTGGCTGTTCCACCTGATGACGGAAGCTTGTGTTGCCTCCGAAACGTCGTGATTTAATTGAGTTATTTTCATTTTATTATTTTTATTTTTTATTTTTCATCTACATGACTTTACCGAAAGAACCAAAGAGTATGGATCCTTGCAGTCACGAAAGCTTCAAATCTAGAATAAACATCCCCGTCAAGTAACATCGACCACAGCTCTTGTTTGGAAGAAGTATCCCATAAAGCAGCCACAAAGAAAGTGCTCGGTGTGTGTCGATCCGGGTGTGGGACAACGCACGTTTACACAGAAGAGGGTGGTCATGCGGTGAAGGTAGTTGTGGTCATTGGACATGGCCAAGACTTTGGGGATGATGGTGCTTTGAGCCCACTCCTTGCCAAACTTTTCCACCAGCTTCTTCAGGTTGTTGGTGGCAGCCTCGCGGATCGCATACACTGACAGGAGAAACAAAACCGGTTACACCTCAAGAATGTGCAACAACAACAAGAAGCAATTCAAATACAGGTCATGAGCATGAACCAGTGGGTGATAACCATTGGGCAGCTAGAGGTTCAACAAAATGGTTGGCCATAGAGGCAACCTAAGCTGCGCAAGTTGGAGGAAAGGCTTGCGAGTTGGAGGGGGCAAATGCTAGACACATCCCAATGTAGGAAAGTATTCAATGGGCAGCTTGAGAAATCCGACTCGAACAAAGTCGCCAAGAGAACGGCGAGAATGGCGCAAGAGACAAGGCAAGGCACTTGGAAATTCACGTGGGAAATGCGGAAGGTCGTCCTGCCCTTAACCACCGACATCAAAACTCTGAAGCAATCATTACATGGAAATATGAAAAAATGTAATACAATTTGGGAGGTTTATCTTGTGGAGTTTTACAAGCTTATGTGTACAAAAATAATGTCAGTGATGAGGTCCACTGCATAAAGCAGCAGATTTGAGAATAGAGCGTGTAAACATACCGTGGTCTACCAGCCACGCCATGCAGAGAGAGTTGAGTTTTTCGTCAAAAAACTCCACGCCCTGTTGCAATACAAACACAAAATAGCTATAATTGTAGGGAAAACAGTTTGTCACATTATTTTGTAGCAGCCCTTTTGATAATTAAAGTTACATCCATCACAAGACAAGTGGCGACTTACGCAAACCGGCCACCTTAGCGGTTTGTGCCAAAAAACATCATTCCAATATTAATCAGAGGGATAGGGCAGGCATTTCTTCACAAGATGCTGCTGGCAACCCTGGGATAAATGTTCACTAACCTGGTGGCATGAAGAGCAAGCCCCCTTTCAACAACTAACAGTCACTGAAAAGGTTAAGAATATATTAAATTAACATTTTCAAATTTGTTCTTAAGCATTTTAGCCACCTATTAACACTAATGAAACTGCTAACCCACAGAAATGAAACCATGCAACTACTAACCAACTCATACACACTTTCAGCAAACCATTCACCAGCTCACTAACACATTAAATAACTATATCCATATCCATCCAACTAACCCACAAAATTCTCATCAATCCACCTACCACCCAATGAATCCACCTGCATACTTGTTCACGATTGATAGCGTACACGTGGAAAAGAACACCCACTTGGGTTAATTCTCGACTTCCAGGAAAGATTACTTAAAAATATCTTACGTCTCACCAAAAACTCTACCGTTCAATGCTCTAGTCGCACGTTAATGTTTGGTGCCCGTGGGTTTACCTGACCGAATAGCAAATTTTTCACTCCCTATAACCTCATTACCACATGCCCTTTACTGTACTACAATGAAAATAGGAAAAGGTTATCCACACCACCACACATTGCTTCGTGGGTGTTTTGCAGCTGCTAAATGTTAAAATGCCAAATGCCTTCCATCCACCCTTGCAAACTCCTGACCACTTCTCTGGTGCCCCCGAGAATTCTGGGTTTCTCAGAAACACGTACAAATTACGCAATCGAGGTTACACTCCCAAAGACTGAAATCTGTACTTCATATTAATTACATATCCCAGAGTTCACTGGAATTTCTAGTTAAGATCACTCTGTGTATTTATTGGACACAATTAGTTATCCGTGGGTAACATCAACATAAATGCATGAGCTCTCTTTAATTAAGCTAACACTGCATCTGAACTTACACCAAATGCTAACAATGAAATGCTCATTTGTGACTGTGCCATGGAACTTGATACGTATCTTCAGTATATTAAGCCATGAGCATGGTTATGGCCCTGTAAAACTATTTACATCGTGATGTCAATCCACTTCTGAGTTAGTAATGAGGGCTGTTTGATCGTACTTAACCAAGTTGGTGAGTGTGCGTTGAAGAGGAGAGAGGGTCCAGGACCATTTAAAATATCACTGTCCACGCATAATTATCTGTGGCCAGGAATACAATTTTGGTTGCCAGGCTCTTAACTCAGTGTGCTAAACACCGCGACACCACTCCTCCCAACCCCCATTACGCTTAGCACCACAATGAATACTTCTACACAATCCTGGCTTACATGGCAAACTGTAATTCACATCCTGCATTCAAGGGCATCAATTATTATAACTCCTTTTTATGTTTGGGGCCAATACCATGGCAGCAGCTTGGGGGTTTGCACTTTTTTATTTATTTAAGTCCACCCATGTGAATTAGTGAAAAGCAGGGAAACACACGGCTTGAGCCGCTCAAATTTAGAAAGTCAGTCTAGCGCTCTAAGGAATGCTACCTCAATCTCAACTGCAGCTATAAATAGTAAACATAGCCGTAACTGTGATGACGACTGGGAATCCGTTTCCATCTAGAGAATATACTGCCTTTATTAATTTATTACCCATGGTGGACGAAGAGATTAGATGGACACTCGCTCAGCAAATTTAAAAAAGGAATGGAAAAAGCTTCTCATCCACCAGGTGTTACCACCAATAGGCAGCCCCAAGCATTGTTTTTAATGAGGTAGCCACATCCGGCCTTTGCTCAAGGCGACACGGGCAGGAAGAGCCCCCACACCGTCCGTGCCCAAATCAAGCAACCATCGTCACCGTCGTCATCCCACGCACTCGACCACACGCTCAACTCACCAGCTGCCCAGCAAGCAGTGGCATGTACTCAATGATGGCCAGGCGAACTCTCCACTTGGTGTCCTCGGCCAGTTCAACGATGGCGGGCAGAAGGGACTGAGAGAGCTGACGAATCCCGATCACCTCATTCACGCAGTCCAGGTTGGAGATGATATTCAGCCGCACTTCAGGGCACTGTGGTGGCGACACACATGCGCGTATGCACACGAGCCAATGAACACACATGCCAATGGTAACGCCAACATGTACACGTGGAGTCCTTTTAGGCAATCCCACCGCAGGATGAGGGTTTTCCCCAATGCACGTGGGTCACAGAGGTTATTTGAGTGGTAGTGTAGCGGTTTGCGTGCTGCGCTTATGAACCTGGCGACCCGGGTTCGATTCCCGCTCACGGCCAACACTAGTGACGATTACCTGAACTGGTCTTGGGCCTCCCCTAGGTCGACTCAGCCTCAAATGAGTACCTGGTGCGGTGTGTAAACATCGCCGCTAGGGAGACAAAGGCGGTCGGGCGTGGTGCTGGCCACCCACCCCCTTGTGTACCGTTCCGGCCTTCATAGGTGCTCGCTAACAGCACTTGCACCTACAGTCTGTTAAGGCATACGGGGGATCTTTGTCTTTGCTCATACATCACACCATGTTGGTAAGTGCAGGTTGGTGAAAGTGGAGCGCAAAGATATGGGATCATCGAAGCGCAGCTTAACATAATATTTTGCTGTACTTCCCTCTGCTGCCCATCGTGTGGCCCACAGTCGATAACAGCCTGCTTGTATGATGGTCCCCCATCCAAACGCTATCCAGGCTCAACTTGGCTTAGCTTATAAAATCTTGTGAGAGCAGGTGAATTCCGAGCGATCTTGGTTATAAACATAACAGCACCAAGTCACAGTGAAATGTTCTCTTTAAAGAGATTCATAACAAAAAAAACCTTGAAAATATGGAAAATTTGTTTTGGCAGGGGATTGGATTTCAGTTGAGCATGAAAAAAGCACGAAGAAAACTATAGCCAAAGGCTTCCTGCAATGTTTTTTTTGTTTTTCCAGTTCAGTTTGCTTTGGCAGATAATGGATCAAGGAGTCCTTTCTCAAGTTACTGTGTTTTATTAAATTGTTGGCTCTAAAAATGTATAAAAATTCATGTTGTAATTTTTATGTCATAATAGCCATATAAGCAGCTAGCCTAAATAGACGTACATCATTCACATACAAAACAACGTATGGGACCAGTTAAAAAGTAACAAAATTATCTCAAAGGCCAAGAAACCTACATGCTCCAACAGCTACTAAAACAGCCCGTGGTTTGCTCAGTGCTAATATGCCAAATATATCAGCATTAACAGCCAGACTGTGAACAAGGGTTGGTTGTAGATATGCTAGATTTGAAGCTTTCGTGACTGCAAGGATTCATACTCTTAGGTTTTTTTGGTAAAGTCACGTAGGTAGAAAATAAGTAATAAAAATAATAGAAATAATAATAGAAATAAAATAATAAATCTATTATTTCTATTTTTCCTATTTTTTCTATGTTTTACCTACATGACTTTACCGAAAAAACCTAACAGTATGTAGATATGCTGTTGAACTTCCTTCGCACCGTACGTAGCCATCGATGCCAATCAGAGGTGCGGAAGAAGTTCGGTTATCAAGAATAACTCATGGAGCGAGGAAACTACAAGAGGAAACGCCCTCACCTCGTCCTTGAGCTGTGCCAGGAAGAGCGGCAGCAGGTGCTCAATGGTGTTGTCCTTCCCCAGGATAGGGGACAGACCCATGATCACGGATGCCAGCGCCGACTTGACATGCTGGTTCGCATCGGATACCAGTTCCTGCAGAGACGGAGGAAAGCACGCGTGAGCAGTATAGGCAGGTAAAAACGTATGCTCCCCGTCACCCTCATTCCCCCAACAAAGGTCATTGACAACAAAGGGTTTCCCAACCATCATCGCAGACTACACCAAAAGTTTCAGAGGCTAATTTGTACCTTGCGACAAAAACGTGCCTTTCACCAAATTAGATGGAATATGCCCGATCTATACATTGCTGCACGGTACTTCTATGCTCTTGCAACTATGCTCCAGGCCTTGACCAACCACGAATAACCAGCCTGTTGAAGGGATAGTCAAACAAACCTGCCAACCCACCCCCAGAACATGGAAAGGCCCTCATCCAGCAGTGGAATGGCATGACAAACGGCTGTACGTGTAGCTTGTGTACAAAGGCATAACCCTAATGTCAACATCCGCGGGCGGTTCTGCGCGTGGTCCCGCGATGGTGGTCGTGCGCTACTTTTGCAAATACACGCATTTCTCACTGGCGCCTAACTCGTGCGGGCGGGGGACCAACACACTACGTGCGCGTGGGGTGTCGTTTCCTTGCACACCGTCAACATGCAAGGGGTGCCAGGTACGCCTTCCTGGATGTTGCGCCACGTGCAAATTGAAAGGTGGATTGAAATAGAACATGTTGGCTTCAAAAGGGTGGATACAAATTGGCTAGAGCAGCATGCCAAATGTTTTGGTGCCTCCTGTTTCAGTCGTTACATATTGACTCGCATGAATTGTTAAAATCGGCATTAAACGGGCATCTTTGGAATTGGGGCCCCATCATGAACCAAATTTAAATGGCTAGATGATTTAATTTTTTCAATGGAATATTTGAAATTGAAAAAAAACCCCAGTAAATTGCACGCAACTACTACCATTCATTTAATGTTAATATTATTATTTTTTAAGGTAGATGTCATAATACATCCTTCAAAACAATTACGCAACTTATAAAAACTAAGAAGAATATGACATTTTACAAAAATAGCAAACAAATTGAAACAAAAAGATGTAACAAGTGAATGTGCAGCTCCCTTGGCAAAGACTGTAAGTTGCCAGTATAGGTCAAGTTGAAAAAAAATCGGTCACAAATGACATTTTAAATACCATCAGCTGTTGCAAAAAGATAGATCCTACAGCACTTTAAACCCATGACATTACATTTGAGAGCTCTGAAGCCTGGGAAAGGACAGGCGTGGGTGTACAAAGAGGTATGCGCGCTGTGAAATATAGTCCTCCAGTGATGTCACCATCAGAAGAATTTAAAATACGTATTCCTCCATGGCCCACATCCCACACACAACCCACGCCATACACTATTGCCTGCACCCAACTATAAAGCTTGTAAGAGAAGAAAAAATTAGGCACGTGACCTCTTGGGGAGTTCTATTTCAAACGTCCGCAGAAAAACCACGTGATTGCTCGTGCCTAACTAACAATGGATGCCATGAAAACTTGCAAAAAGCTTAAAAACTTTAAAATGCATGTGCCATTTTAAACAAGCGGGCAGAACAAAACTAATTTACCTCTATGGTCGAACAGTGCATTCCCTAGCCATGCTCAAGGTATGGAATGGAAAGTAAAATTACGCCAGTGCATCTATTCATCAAAAGATTATTTCAAGTTGGTACAGTCTACAAGCAAGGGGAGGTTCTGATAACATATAAGAGCGCAGTCACTATGCACTATATTACGACTTTCAGCAAAGTTATTGTGCAATTGTCAGCGTTTTGCACACGTACAGGCTTTAATCACAGTGATGTCCCAGTATATAAACATGTGACGCTAAAAGAAAGGGAATATCACAACGACTTAAAATAAATTTGAGCACAAAAAGACCCATTTTGAGGTAGTCGATGGGGGAAAAAAACGATTTGCGGACATGGCGACGAACCATAAATTTGAAGCCGTGAAAGAAATTTGATTTATGTCAAAGCAACATCATCAGCATTAGAGCACTAACAAGGCACTTACACACCATTCACTTTGCTGATACCTCCTGATTTTATTAATGAGCACAGGAAGTAGGGCAAGGCTAGGCCAATTAAATGAAAACCATATTGAAATGGAAAAAATATATAAATTCTCATTCATTATTAGTCATCGTCAATAAGGGAATCATAAAGTTATTAAAATTACGTTGCTAGCTTCTTTTTCACAAGCGACATGCCCACAAACGACAGCTCAACAAAAGTGGCTAATGTGGGAATTAATGGCAAAAAATAACCAAAATAATCTCAACGCATGTTTGAAACTAAAACTTACACCCTACGCTGAAAGTGGTCTCAGATAAAGGCAGTTAATGTTCTACATTGCACAGCACACAACTGAACACAGACCTGGCATTAGCCCACATCCGAGAAATAACAGTGACCCACTCAAGAATCCAGCCGCCTGATGTATTTTACGAGATGGCACCAGATTACACAGGGTGCTGACGCAAGTCCAGCCTCTCAAGATCCCATCGAATGCAGAATCTCCGCAACCGTTGACGCATTTGCGACTGCCGCTTTAAAAATGCGTTTTAGATTAAAAATGTAGATACAACTTGTAGGCCTTGCCAAAACGACATTCATATAAAAAATGTAAGATGACAAATTGTACTCGAACATGACATTAAATTTACATATATTACTTTCAAACTGCACACTTAAATATGATACAAAAAAAACATGTAAAGCCACAACCACACCACTTGGGAATTAATGATTTTTAAGCATTGTTCTGCAAGAGATAACCCCATGTCAGACAAGAGGCATATTTTGGTCAGCAGAAGCCTGTCCTGGAATGTTACAGCTACAGCCAGCCTAGGTGGCCTGCCAGTTATACAAAACCAAAGAATACCAGGCAGTGATCAAAGCAAAGTGGCTCAGGCTCTCTGGACACTTATCTTAGTGGTCAATGGAAATCTAATCAGATTACAAGCAACCGGGGTAATGGGAAATGCGCACAATCATGACCACCCCTGTATTGAATGTCATTGCTACTGTGGAAGAAGAGTAACATGTGGCGTGTGTGATGAGTCAAGGTCAGCTCACAAACCTTTGTTGCCTTCCTTTGTTAGACGTTATCAAGTGTTCCAAATAAATTGTAAATGTTTTTTGGTGGTGTGCATTTACGAATGGAGACCAATGTGACCAGGAGGGTAATGCCAATGTCAGAGTATTTACTCAGCACGAATAGTATTCCATGTTCAATATCAGGGTTATAGCAAGGCGTACCAGTAGAGTCGCAGTATTTTAGCAAAAGCACTAATAAATAGCTTCACTGAGAAGCTAGTCTCAATTTGGATTTCACTTAATTCAGGGAAAACCATATCACATCTACTCAAAGGTGTAAAAAATATGTAATTTCCTACAAAGACAAATAAAGCATTATGTAAACAGCATCAAGGGAGGCCCAAATGTGCGATCATGGAGTTTGACAGTTGTCAGTGGGATGCTTCTGGTGGGCATGCTAGTCATCATTTTTTTTTGCAATTGGACAAATAAAACGTCCACATATTGGAGTGGAGCGACCACGTGCGCATACCTTGACACAAGGCAAGATGTTCGACATGATGACGCTTTCTTGGCAGTCTGATGGCAGGTTTTCGCAAAACTCTGTAACGCAGATTTTTCCAGTCCATTAATGCCGTTTCACAGTGTCCTTGGCATTTCACATAGCTTCGAGCACAACAAAACTAAACCGCAGTCAAAGCCTATCTGCTATAAAGTGTCCATGTTTGAAATGAGAATTAGAATGCCAACCTATTTCACAAATTGCATTTATTTAATTCCATGTGGAATTACATTTTAGGACGCAGGAAAATATGAAAACGTTCAAACTGTATTTATGATGACCTTGTGAGCATCGAAAAGAGCAATTGGTTTTATTTAAGACCAGCCACTGACAAGAATGTTATACTTTCAATGGTTAGTGATTTGCACTCAAGTAATACAATCCCTTAATTAAGGTCTTACAAGTAACCCCACTATGGGGAAAAATAAATCAAACTCAGTCTAAAGCTTTGATCTAATTTAGTAACATTCTAAATATACCTGATTGTTCAAGATTTTTAAGATATATAAAATCACAAACTCCACTCTGCTGGAAACCTAAGAGGCATCACATTTTGACTGCAGGTACGAATGGCATACAAAGTGCATTTACCGACACTTTACAAGCTTCACAAACCTATATCCAACAAAGCAATAGCATGGAAATCACCCCATGGACATTACTATACTCCTCCGAGTTAAAGCATCACTGGGAAGAAATGAAAACCAATTCTCTGCATAATATTGTAATTATATATTTTTTGATGACATGGAAGTCGTATTGACGAATACATTATTAAAGTGCTAAAACCTTCGACAGCACGAGTAGTACATCGATTCAGAGCAGTGCATGCCACCCCACTGACAGCAAGGAGTCTTCATACCTTTCACTTTATGGGCAGCAGCAGCCCGCACTTCGGCCTCGCAGTCCTTGAGGAGGTTCTGGAAGGCGGGCACTAGGTCCGTCTTTGTAATCTCTGAACCAACAGCTTTCTGAATCTGAACACAGGAGAAGCAGCGGAGGCTTTGTTTAAAACCAGGTGAGAGCCCGTTGAGACAAAGTCGTTATTTTAAGGGAGATACGAGTCGCAAAAGTAATGCAGTAAACATAATCAAACTTAAAAAACGGTGTTATATTAATACAGAAAAGAACATAAATATATATAAAACGTGACTGAATAACAGTTTTGTGGTATAACATTTAAAATACAACTTCAAATTTATGTAAACTGCATTTTAAATGGGCTATGTTTAAAAATATTTGCACTTGTACTGAAAAAGCAATTATTTCAATAGTCCGTTAAAAACTGGTATGTTAGTATTATAAAGTAAGTACTAAGGAACACTGTGGTAAAACAAAGAACTAATTTATAATTATTTTTTATTCTCAGGTAAAAACTAACTCTCACCAATGCACAAACGGAATTATCTTTCAGAATTGTTCAATGTAAAATTGTTAAAATGAGGATTTATTTTGAGCAGTGCTCCAGCCACATGTTTACACACAACTGCAACAGCACTAACAATGAATCGAAATTACCGCTTTCATGATCAGGTTTTGCACACATTAAACATGCCTCAAGCTCTAAATCAATATTTTCCTGAAATCTAGCACAGATGGCTACGGACGGTGCGAAAAAAGTTCAATACACATACACACACACGACATCGCAGACTCCTAAGAAACTCTGTATATGCTAAGAAATCCCGCTCTGCGAGGGGTTGGCACCTCATTAAACTTGTCCGCCACCATGTAGCGCACGCGCCACGACTTGTCTTCGGCTGCCTGTCGGAGTGTGGGCATCACCATGGCCTCTAGGTCTTCAGCAGGGAGGAGTGAGGCAATATTCACACATGCCTCCACAGCCAGCAGGCGCACAGAGTCCTGCACACCCACGTACGTGTCAGTATGAGACCACTCAAAACCCGTAACACGTCTGGATAAGGAATCCACAATTTTACTTGAAAATCTTTCTGGCTGGATTGTGTGTAATGTATATATGTTAGCGTGAGTTTTCTTCGGGTACTCTGTTTCATTCCTACGTAACAAACATTCATCAAAAAGGAATTGGTCGAACCTTACAATGCTGTTCCTGAAAAAAAATATGTCATACTCCAAGAGGCTTTCCATACATTTTTTTTTTTAATGTTGGTTTGAATTTGTTTCCCTTCCCAACAATTGTTTTTAAAAGACCAAATTAAAATCAAGTTATCATTATTAGCATATTGGGAACAGTGAGCAGCTTTACGATGAATGCAAGGCACATTTGATCCCTGATAAGTGCAAAATAATTGGTTGGTCACCTTGAGGCAGAGTGAAACCATTCAAAGTGATTCAGGTCTTGTCCACCTAAAACCACCAAGGCTAAAATGTGCTGGCTCTTGAGTAAGTCGTCTAAAATAAGGCTGTGTGTATTGAGACAGTACGGTGATGTCACGTGACATACAAATGAAGATGGGAGGACTGCTGGTCACAATCACCCTTTGTGTGTATATATAATGACTGTTGTTTGAGAAACCTGTTCATCGGATGCGAGGTTGTTGAACATTGGGATGACGTCGTTCTTAATGTAGTCAATCTCCAAGACTTTGGCAAACTCTCCCAGCTTGGAGGCCGCAGCACGTCGCACCATTGGAGTATCATCCCCACAGAGGTTGCGGAAGTGTCTGCGATGACAAAGATGAGGGGACGAATATTTGGCGCATGACAAGAGAAAAAATCTCTGCGAATTTACTCGAGCTGTTTCTGGGCATGCTCAGCAGAAGTGTGGCTTCACTGTCTTAAGGATCTTGCTATTGCATTAACAGAAACTGTACTACATTGTATTATTATTAAAGCTATCTTTTAATTCTGACATAAAGCTAGTATAAGATGCTGTGATAAAATCTGCACGTTTAGACAAATGATTACAGGGACAATTACCGCCATCGCTATTAAAAAAATCGAATTCACAGGCATTTGTTAATCCACTGATGGACAAAGGCCTCTCCAAGGGCTGTGTGACAAAGCATCAGCTTCCTTGCAGATGTGGGAGGGTGGAAGGGTGAGGCAAAGGATTGGTTCAGATACAACGCTAGGTTGATGTTGGCCATTACAAAAAATTGGAATCTGCTTTGCTCCGTTCACTGCAGTGGAAAACTCACCGAGCCTCCACTCTACACCTTTTAAAGGGACAGGCAAAGTAAAAAAAATAGAATTCGACTGTATATCCTAGTGCTCTGACATTCGTTCAGATATTCCTTAATGAGAATAACGGCTTGTAAATCAGTCATGCCAGTTGAAATCGTCTTAATACGTATGGGAGTGACACTCGGTTGCCATAATGGCGCACTTGAACTTAAGTGCAAAGTCTGTTTTCTCATTAACAGAGCTTGTGTCAGATTGGGACTTAAATCTTAGTTGCCTTTGTACATGCTAAGAGATATGTATTGTTTAACAGCTTCCTTTAGTGTAGTAGTGGGTAACCTATTGCCCACGGGATGGATACAGTTTGCAACCTTAATTCATGTGAGCCACCGCTCCACGAGGTTTACCAACTCGAAATGGCCCACAAGTAATATTTATTCGTCACTACAAGCATCTTATCCACACTGCAAGAGGGGAATTTTTTTTCTACCTGGAAACACTTTATAATTTTAGAGCGTTTTACAGTGGCAAGAGCGTTGCATGTGCTTATGTGTGGTCCAGCAAATGATTTGGGCGTCAGTATGGGTAATCGTCGCTTTAGCTACAAGCCACAGAATAGGCTTTCACACACACACGACCACACGCGCACAAAGCACTCACTGCCGGAGTTCGGCCTTGACGGCATTGGAGACCCTGGGGTAGGCCACACTGAAGAGGCCGCACGCAGATGTGCGCGACGTGAACCAGTCGCCACTGGCCAGGCGCTTCACTAGCGGCACGAAGTGAGCCTCCAAGTCTGCGGGCGAGTGCTCGGCAGAGATGGCACGCAGCGACTCCACCGCCTTGTCCCTCACCACCGTCTCCTCCACCGTGGCCAGGCTCTCCAGTGGAGGCTGCTCGCACACACCCACGCGCATCCCCGCTCCGTTAGCCTCCCACAGGTGCCGTGAACGACGCTACGAGCCGCATCATCAATCAATTGATCCGGTGCTGGGATTAAGGCCTCAACACGTCCGTTGCCATCGCTCACGGTCATGCGATGTAATCTTCCAACTTGAGGAGCACTTTTACAAGAACCTATTTCGTCACTTCATCTCTATGGACGTCATTCAGGCACGTTCTCTCGCTAGGCTACCATGACATCTTTATTCACATTAATTTTTGTTTGCCAAAAAAGTTATGTGAAGAAACTGGCTTTGAAAATGTGCTCATATTATAAATGTTTTTTACATGTCTGGAAAGGAACATCATTAGAATTCTATTTTGACACTTCTTAAGGAGTACATGTACTAGAATGTTTATGTTCACTATCACAAACATGTTGCCTATCCAGGCAGAATCTAATAAAGAGCCTTTTGGCCAGTGTGTTCACCATTGAAGCTCTCTGATCATTTCAATGCATCCACTGTCGTGTCAGGCAATGGTCAAGGTACCATGATAGACATCTTCCAAGTAAAGAATTGCATGCAAGTGTTAGGATCCAAATATTCTATATCCACAATCGTAATCATTGTAAAAAAAGCTACTCCCTTGCAGGCAATTGATCCTGGTTTCGGATCTCAATGGATTTCATCCAATAGAAAGACCGAATAAACATTTTCACATCCCTTCAATTCAGAAGAACCTATTTCGGGCCAAGTTAACACTCATGGGAGTTGGATTCTGGATTTGTTTTTGCTCAGTGCAAAATGTCTTAAAAGCTTAAAATGGCATAAATTAGGAACAAGCAAAATATGCCTTCTCAAAAAATCACTGCGCAATTATTTAGGGCAACTTTCAGGTGAATCAATTTGATTTTAAATTACCGTTTAAACCTTTTCTGATATTGAAGGTGCATATCACAAAACATTATCACTATTAATTATACGACTTTTTCAAACTGATTGGTCAGATAAGTAATGCCTGTGGCACATTTGTTTCAGTGGGCTTTCAACTCTTCCAATCATCAACTTGGGTTTTTTTTAAGGTAAATAATCAAATGCAGAAAGAGACTGACAAATGCATCAGTAACTAAGTTACACTTGGATTACAAACAACCGAGCCTTACAGGGAGCTTAAATTGGACTGACAGTGCTAATTAATCCACTTCTTTTTCTCTCACACAGCAGATGTCAAACATTCCAATCAGCCAAAGTAGTTTGTGAATTGCTTACAGGGTTTTATTTAATACCTTAAGGTCAAAAAAAAGAATCGAACGCATGAAATATTAACTCATCTAAATAATGACAAGAATTTGTATGGAACTTTCGCTACCAAAAACTCAAATGTCTATCGTCATCTTTGCATCGGACTCATCATTAGTTAATTTTTGGTAGAATGGCAGTGTAAATCAATGGGAATAATATATACAAATGTATGCACGAGTGAATGTCTCGCTTTATATCGGTGCACACTACAAACTATGTGTATTAATACTGCGCCTTACATTCATATGGTGATTGTATTTATAATTACATTACATGAAAGTCAGTTCAAAGAGCTGGTTGGCTCAGGAGGTGACTTCCATGTCGAGGCTACGACAGCCCATCTGAAAACCTTGGACTAAATCCTTTCGGGGGACAAGAAAAAAGGAGAGACTGTCGTTTCCATTCTAGAAATCTACATGTTCAGCTAGTTTGACATCGTCAACAGTTGTACAGATTTCGGCATATGCCTTGCACTGCTATGCCCGAAGTACTCGATACTGCCAATCTGTCATTACAGATTCAGAGCAGTTGCAGATTTTTCCACCAGACACTGGTCTCTTTCTGAAGATCCCGACAGCCACACACAGCTATCTTAAACTCACCTCAGCCGCATCACGCTGGGTGAAATCTGCACCGAATTCATCCATTTACACAAGGCAGCCCCATAGTTTCCAAACAGTAAGAAAGGATAATACGCTATGGTACAGGCAGGCAGAAGAAGAAAATTAGCTCCTAGTACACAGGGACAACAAGAATGGTACTCACCAGCAGACAATGCACATACTCGGGCCCTCCAACCAGCGTGGTGAAACTGCCCAGTTGCTCAGCCAGAGCCAGCAGCACCTCATCCTCATCATAGATAGTGTCTGCACAAAGACAGCAAACAACAGGGCCAGGACGGCCATCAGCTGCAAATATAATCCACTTCAACACAATAATGATGTTATGGATGAATGTGCAAATATTCAGACGTGTGACCTTCCTGCAAAGAAAAGCATCGAATATAAACAAGGAGACAAAATGATCAAAAGCTGCACGCAAAATCTCCAATTAGTGAGAATGAAATGCGGATTAAACCTTGATCCAAGCACAATTCTAACATAGAAATGTAATTCAAGGATAATAAATATTTTATTCAACACCTCTTATTAAAACATGTGAGCTTCACAAACAGTATACCCTTCAGATAACTTACCTGAAATTTAAGCAAACACCCCCATCATACGAACATTTTAGAAGTAAATTTTAAACAAATGTCACTAAACACGATATACAGGTATAGTGGCCAAGAATATTGCTGATGGTTGCATCTAATGTTGGAAGCAGACAATGACTCTTCCCCAGAAAGAGCTGCCTTAAATCAGGACCCAATGATAACGAGAAGTGCTATGTTCCTCAGACCAGTAATTCTGCATTTACGTCATTATTTAATGTGCGGGTGTACCATGGAACACAGCAAAGTAGTCAACGTATTCGGTTTCCCTGTAATTCAAGGATTACAGATAAGCTACATCCAGCACCACAAAATCTTTAACTAGCTTGGAATAACCTCACACTGTAAAAAAGCACGCCAAACACTTTAATCAGACAAGGCTGCATTTGTTCATAAATGACTGAAAATGGTAGATCTCATAACATACAATCTTAGAAATCTTAACTTTAATGGCTTGAATATGGAAACTTCTGGATTTATGGAAATCCCTTTTTATGTTTTGATGCATTCATGCATATACATGTACAGCCCTTTGTCAATCCACTGCTGGCCGAGGGCCTCCCTATGCTGCATGGATTGCAGAGATTATTCAACCATACCTCCACCAAGCTCGCCACTGGGATTAAGTAGAGAAGAGGAACATTAGTGAGGGACATACAAATAAAAGTACAAAACATTTTTACGCAGTGGCCTCTGCTGCCCACCATATAATCGCACAGATTATAATACCCGTTATGAATGGTGGTCATCCATCCAAGTACTATCGAGGATCATGACTGCTTCGTTTCCGAGGTCTAGCAAGATCGAATCTATTCTGGGCGATTTTAAAATCGGCGCATTCATGCAAAACACAAAAATAAACACCCGTTTTTTAGAGAGATCATGTTTGCTTACCAGAGTTGCACAATTGTATCGATTGTATGCTTGTATGGCGATTCCATTTTTTTTATATCAAACCCAATTCCTAACAGGGTTGGGTACTTAAAGGAATCGAGGCATCATAATGGGTCTGGCTACTCGGAGCTCAACAGGGCATTCAGGCAAGAAGGGAGGGTCCATGGGGCCTGGCAGGCCAAGTGGAATCATATGGTCGATACCGATGTAATATATTTCAATGATGATTCTCATACAGATTGACTGAAACTGGGGCCAATACGAGCTATTAAACCGCCAAGATCCATGAATGAAAGGGCTAAGCAAAGAGCATCTAAGTGTATGGCCTAATATATACACATGGCAATTAATGTACATGTATCTTTGACCAAAGCCTCGTACTGTATATACACAGGGTAGCTATGTCTATGTAGCCTTGACGGCAGCCTTGCATCATATACTAGGGGTACAATCCATGTATATACAGCCCTGGCTGTATATATGTAGTGACTGTGTATGTCACTGTGTGGTGCCAGGTTTACGAAGCCACGGCAGATAATGTGTTGGCATTATGTGTAGCCTGCTTACTGGGCGTAGTTCCAGCCCTAGCGGGGCTTGGGCGAGCGCTGGTCAGCGCAGAGGCTCCACGTACAGTGTGCCGTGAGGGAGCGAGAGGGAGCGTCAGCCAGCCAGGGTTACGTTGGGGCATGATACGCTGGTTGACCTGCTGACACGTGACCAGATGATATTGGAGGGGGGCCACCGGTGGACGGGGCCGCTGGGCGGTCACGTGGTAAAAAAGAGCTCTCGGGAGCCTTCGGGAAAGAGCCAGAGAGATCTAGAAGGTGGGCGGGGCGAGGGGCGGGGCGAGGGGCAGAGCCAGCCCCAGCCCGGGCAGATATAACAGGGCCCGCCGCGAGGGGCTCGGGGTTCTTCGTGTTGCTGGTGATGAAGATCCATGTCGGGTAAAAGAAGCCTCTAGCCACGCGGTCCGGGACACAGCTTGTGGTCCGGGCCGGGATAGCGAACCGTGTCTCGTTCTGCCGTAGCGTGGCTCGATGGGCGTTCAGCACCCAAATGTAGATTGTGTTATGTTATGTTGAGTTACTGAAGTATATAGTGTTGCTCCCAAGACAACGTCTGCGACTCAGTTGGACTCACTACATATATATACAGGGAAGCTACATATACCCATACATCCTCTGTACATCCTGATCACTCGTGTGTGGGCAGGATGCTTAGGATATTTATGTAGGCTGTGGGCTTTCCTTTTTTGACTGAACACAACGCTGGAACACCAGGGTGGAATTGGGCCAATTCTGCACGCTAGGCATTGATAACACATTTCAAATTGAGATATTGGCCACCAGGAAACAGTCAGAATCGACATTCTGGCGATCTGGAATAAGAAATACTTACGTAGGATAATGTTTAGCTACATTAAGCATAAGCTAAGCCTTGCAAACCTACATTTGCAAAAGAATGGCAAAGGACATTTTAGTGGGCACATCTTTCATGATAGAATCGCTGTAAGATTAATGGAGATTTTAATGTAAAAAACACCACCAGATGCATCACAGTTCTTGCAGGAAAGTAACAGCTCTAACTAGAATGATATTTTGATTACAGCTATCACACCTGTAACATGAATTAGAGGCAGTAAAAAGGTCTTTCACAAGTGCAAAAGTCAACAGCATTCCTTTGTGCCTATGCAAGTCTACAATATACATATAACAGATGGGAAAATACGCCAAAAACACGTCCAAAACAAACCCTCCACTCCATTCCGCAGGCAAGCCCGCTGCCTTATTTCACGGTCAGATGCACTCAATTATGTACTTGCGTCAATCTGTGATGCAAACTGCACAGTTAGAGAGACCACCTGGAGCAACGCACGTCAGATGTGCAGCACGAATGAAATGAGGACAACGGTTCACACAAAGGCAAAATGGGTGCATGCAGACGGGTGCCTGGGCATGTACTTGGATAACGCAGTTGGTCCTACAAAATGTCGCCATGAGGTAATCCTCAAATTGACACGTTCTTCTTTTGTAAAAAAAAAATGTACGGTTAAAAAAACTCATTGCAACAAGTGGCAAAACGTTTCTAAAACGGTTTGATCCAATGGAAAAACTGCAGAAAATACTAAAGACATGAAGATACGCGTACATGCAAATAATCAGAATCTATTCATTTGAGGAATCCGATGATCTATAAAGCTCTTTTTCAGAGATGTCCAGTAGTGGCGGGTCAGAAAGTTACTGAATGAGGGCCCTCCCCACGTCATGTGGGGGTGCAAGGGTTTTTGGACCACTCTTTACCGTGCTGCTCAGTGTGGGTTGGTGAAAGTGAGGATAGACATTGGATAATGGTACAGCCCATCAATGATTTGTTTGTGCACTTTCCTCTGCTTACATAGCCCTGTGGTTATGCATGGTGGTCACCCATTCAAGGGTTCTACAAACTCAACCTGGCTTGGCTTCAGACATCTTACGACACTGGGCGATTTGATCACAGGCTAAAGACACCTTTCAGTGTTAACATTTAATTCACGCATTGGAGTGGCTTATCCCACCTGAATATAGTTATTTGCAAATGTTAAATCAGTGCTTACATGTTTAAAAATAACAAAATAAAACTCTCAAAAACCAAACACGTTGGAAATATTAACTAAATGAAATCCAACAAAAACTTGTTTCAGACCTTGACAAACTCACACGGGGCACATTTAAGATAAATCTATCATGTAATCCTAGAACATTAACGTGTATTATTTTTTGTTTGCAACTGTAAACACCCATTTTGTACTATGCCGGACAGTTAAATAAAACCTAGCAGAGGAAAAAATCAACTATAAACAGTGGCCTAACAATATCGCTGTAATGATATTTCATTAGCCAACGGCTGCAAAAGGAGTAAAATAAAAGCGTTATTCCCAACGTACCCCTGAGTGGTCAAGGAATTTATGTAGTCCTGTTTTATATCTCTACTAATTTTGACAATCTGCACTCCATATTACATTTGCCATGCATGAACTCTGCAATTACTACTGTTTGCCAAGTTGACATCACACAACTGTTCATGCTTGTACAAACATATTTTGTTGAAACATTAAGAGCTTACATTGAATATGTAATGGAACAGCTAAGGTATTTGGTGATGTAACACAAGACTGTTTATATGGCACTCACAGAATTTAGTGCAGCTACAGAGACTGCAGTGCACTCTTAAAATGACTGATGCGACATTCGAAAGCCTGCCCTCTTTCAAACATTCATAACACGAGTGAACAGCAACCTTGGCGCAATACAAATTGGTTACAGGGTGTCTAGACAATAAAGCTATAATATTTTAGAGTGAACTTTTGTTCACCATCATATATGGTGAACCGAGGTGTAAACAATGCCAAGCGTTCCCCTGGTATCATTTTGTTACTTTTGTTTGCTACTCACAACAAAAAGAAAGAATGGGGTCCAAGGGACAAGATCAAAATGGCCCCACACAGTCACAAGAAAGTGAAGGCTTAAAGATTACGTTTAAAAAAGGAACATATTGCAAGCAATAAACGTATTTCACGGTTAGAAGACTGGAATTCACAACATATCCATAGCTGGTAATCAGTTGTAATGCCAAAAGAATATTAGTTAAACACATGACTTCATCTGATTTTTTTAAAAATAAAAATTAAACTCTGGAAGTCTCATGAGGTCGGTCTTACAACTCCAAAAACAAAAAAGAGAAATTTCCAAACGAGAGCATTCAAAAAATTTGAACCTGGTTGCAATTTAATGCTCGAATTAACCACGGATTTTTCTAGAGCAACCCAAAGTATAATGTAGCCAATGCATAAGACATGAATTACATGGAAAACTAATGTTCGTTCAATTCATCACATCTGAAACACCTGGTGCACTCCACACGGGAACAGGGCGAGATTCAATCATCCCTCGAGCGTTTTTGACTTTTCTGTCAAGGTCACCACTGGCGTCTCGGGCTGTTTCCAGGCACCGTGGCCAAAGAAAACATGTCATTTGGCCACATGTTATTACACTGTAACATTACACATAATGCATGGTAATAGCAGCCGTCTACGAATGTGCTCACCGGTCAGGAAGGGGATGAGCTCACTGCGCGTCCTCTCCACTCCAAGAGCAAGGGCGATGGTCGACAGCTTTTTGATGCTGTTAAGACGCAGCTGTAAGGGAAAGACAAGCCTCCTGATTAGGCCCTTTCAGATGTCACCTCCAATTAAGTCAAAGAAAAAAACTACAGATTCTACAAAAGGTAACAAACATTCCAGCCAGACTAATGGCAAGTGTGTACTGGCTTTCACAGTCGCAACAAACTGATTAATGACTTGAGAATGTGGCAACAAAAATTTTACTTCGGTCTATAATTAGAGAACATTGACATGTGTCAATGACCAAATCACCCAGAATACACCTGACCTCATCAGATCTTGGAAGCTAAGCAAGTTTGAGCCTAGTGTGCTTGGATATACCACCAGGCATAACAGGTGGAAATGTTTGTGGGACTACGTGGTGGGCAACAAAGAACAATGCAGGAAAATCCATTGTTGTACTGTACTTCTATGGCCCCCTATCTACGCTCCCTGCCATCACGAACTTACACTGACAAACGTGGTGAGGGATGGTCAAATAACCCCAATGACCTACACTGTGTGTGGAGACACTCATTAAGCAATGGACTGAAAATTTGCTGTACATGTTGAAGTAGTGTTTGTAGGAATAATGCTTAGCCCGAGTGAAGGTCTGCTGTTTGAAAAAAACCAACACTACACAGGAGGCCATTTGCATTCATTTTCAGAATTTGGAAATAAAATAAATCTTTCAAAGTTAAATCTGCTATAAATATATTAAAAGTAATAGAATTGCATTTCTTATGATGTACCGTAACATTCCAATATTTATTTGACAGTTTAACACGTTTATAACAAGCTGTGAACGTTTGCAATGTCCAACGGTACCCGAGTTATGAGTCGAACATAGGCCCTTCTTGATGCGAAGCATAAGCATAACCATTGCACCACTACCGCCCAGTTTGTTGTCTGGAATTTAACGTGGCTGCCAACCTCAGGCTCACTTTCATATAAATACATTGTTGTGTTACCCTGACCAAATTCATTAACATCGTAATGTCCCTTTAAATATACAGCATTGACTTTGTCCACATGCTACTTAAGTCATATTGATGCACTTCTCTGCAAATTACCAAACTTCAAGATTTATTTTTTATTCAATGGATGGTACAAGTTTCCCTCGCTCTATTCAGTAGATGCGTGGCAAAAACAAAAGGGCGCACAAGAGCAAACTCAAATCGCATATAGTGAACTTTGGATAGAAATAGATTTGCCGCATGTATGCAAAAATCACACAAACAGAACCCTCCAAGTGAAGAAAACCTGTACTCTGGTGCACTGTAAAAACTCTTTCAGCCTCAGGTGAGAGGTTCTGCACCGATGCATCATTTCAAGATTACAGGAAAGTAAGCCAGTTCAGTTCACAAACTTGGCTGGTGGACAATTTCTGGGTTCCCAAAACAGCCTTATCATTTCTGACCCAATATCACATGAGCTCAAGGACCAGGCCCGTCTGATTGTGGCTCCCAAATGAATGCAATTTCTCTGAAGCCACCGTCAGAACCAGCAGTGAAGACTATTGGAGGGAGTCAAGTTCTGAGGATACAGGAGGGAATTTACAGTGCTGAAAAGGGAATCAGGATTTCCAGTATCATTTGCAATCACAGCACAAGTCTGATTCTGACTTTGAAGCGAAATCTTCTAAATCTGTGTAACTCAATGACAGACAGATTTATTCCATGATCTCACAAGCCTTTTAGCGGTGTTGTTATGCAATTGGCACAACACTTTACCAAGCAATGCCCCCATTAACTGATCTTCCAAAACAGGGCATGCCTATGTAATAAGTACTATACAGGGATGCATGTGGCATCCACATCACATTACTACATCAATGTGCTACACAACAGCAGTTGTTTACATAAAACACCTTGGCCATTTTTTACTTTAACTTATAGTGCTCAAAATTATATTTAAAAAAATGTTAATGTGTTTATTGACCTAAGCATGGGTTAATAAGACTTGGATAAGCTAAATCTGCCACTAGAGTTGTTTAACCCTGAATATATATACAGCAGAGAACCCTCTTTTATTACATATTGAAGTAACCATCTTGTATTTTAACAATACACATTTACATGCAATATCCTGTGAAAGCACTTGACTGTTGTTTCATCTCAACATACAATTTGCTTCAGTTCACGTATGCTTTCGTTTTATTGGGTTACTGAAAACCAAAGCAGGGATCTATACACAATGGCGGCATATCAACTGGAACAGTAATTCAAGTTGACATTCATTGGTACAGTATCGCTTTTTAAAAGACTTGTAAAACCAAAATGGCAAAAAAGTCTACACTGTTGATTTTTTTTCGTCATATGCAGAATCTTTATTTAATATGGAGGAATCTGGTGAGCTATGAAGCTCTTTTTCACAGAGATCCAGTAGGGGCAGGTCAGCAAGTTACATCAATGAAAACATACAATAAAGGATACAAGAGTAAGATAGAGAGAAAAGTTCAGCAAGTTAGGAGTAAATATAAAGCATGTTTAGTACAAAATTGCACTCTTATATGAATTGCTGCAAATTAATCAAGAATGCATGCTTGGATAAGGCAGCAATGCAACAACCCAAGATTACATTGCACTTTATAATTGAACTATAATTACATGAGTAAGGTTCATAGTTTTAAATTACACTTGCAAATGTGGATGAATCTGGCACACATGCTCTGTTTAACGGTATTTTTAAAGGAAAATTTACTCGGCGAAGGGAGGATACAAAGTTATTCCAAAACGTCGGTGCTGCAACGACAAAATGTCACCTATTCCAATTCTTGTTCTAGAGATCTTAGGTTTCTTGGGTTTGACAATAGTGTGAATGAATTAGCCAAGTATCACGCAGATTTGCCAATAAGGATGTTAAAGAAGGCCGTCTCTGGTGTAGGCCAATCAGTTTCAAAGACAATGCATATATTATCAGGACATGTTTGTTTGCATGTTAACCACAAGTTGGTGGTTAATGCGAACTTGATTCCTTGCAAAAAGGTTTTGTTTGGCGTTTGAACATCTTAAATATTTTATTGCCAGAAAAAAGGGCCCACAATGTACATGCGTTCTTATTTTTTGTTCATTTACCAATGGCAGTGGTTTAGTGACCTGCACTGTGAACCCAGCGACCTAAGCCCGATTCCCAGCCATGGCTAACAAGTGAGGAATGACATTTCAACCAGTAATGGACAACCACACTGACCTCCACAGTGAAGTTATGATCAATCATGGTAACAGATGGCATTGAGGCCTTCAGCATGGTATACTGTATTGACAAAGGATGCAGAACTGCACATGAAATAAATTAAGGACACTGTAAATGAGACAAGTATTGCCATTCAGCCATCATCTTTTAAAACCCCAGTTATTTACGTAATTTATGTTACAAATGCATTTGGGAGAATGAGAATATAAAAAAACCGCTTCAATTTGTACAATTGGAGTAATGTCTCAACCATTCACAATAATGATGGTCCAACTGAATTATAGGTAACCCCTCTTTTGCAATAGTTGAAAGTAATGTGTCATTATCATCCACTTTTATCCACTGCAGGATGCGGGCCTTTCCATATCACGATCCCTCACATCTTGTGATATCAGAATCTATCTCACTTCTGGACATGAACTCATCTCCACCTGCACAGTCATCATCCTTTTTGGCACGTTTTCTCCTTTGGCTAATAATATTATAACATCTTGTCGATCGTCCATCAATGCACCATTTGCATAAGTTACCAAATCCATGTATGTGTTCTGCTTCAGGTCTCAATGTAAATCTAAGCACACATCTTCTCCACCCTTGTTTGTGCATTTTCCAGATTTTTCCAATTTTCAATGTCTGGTAATATTTCGGGCACTGTCATAGAAGTTAATGTGCACCAATTGAAACGTTTCCTCATCACGCAACTTCGCTGTTGCTCTTCACAATCAAATTCAGATTACAAAACTTGTTCCCTCGTATAATAATTTAGGAAATCTACTGGTAATAATAAAAAAGTAGGTTTAAGAAATATTATGAGCAAATCAAGTGATGTACAAGTTTGCTATACAAACTAAAATAATTGTTGGCAGGAGATAACTGAACACCAAAAACTATGCAATATCTTCCGATTACTTAAAACATCACTTTAAAAATTATGACATAAAGCCAACAATAGCAAGAGTGCTTTCTAACAACTGAATTTGAGGATTATGAAAAACGCACCAATGTGTAAAGCTGCAAAGATGCATATTATTAATCCTTGAGTAGGCCCTTTGGCCAGTAGTGGTGAGCACAGAAGTGCAAGGAAGTGTGTGCATCTTTGCCTTACCTGGATAATAAATAGTTTTTTCTTTTGATGCTTTTATTATTTAGTTATAAAGGCAACGTAATTTTATACTGCGTACATTAATTAGCAAACATTACACATCCTTATTTCTCGAAAGGTTATGTCTTTATACAATAGCAAAATAGAAATAAGCACTCCTTCAATTATAATGTGCAATTTTATTGATGTTGTGTGGTATGCGACTTTTTTTGTTTGCTGCCTTGCCCAAGATTGCATTTAGTGTTGAAAAATCGGCGATAATTTATGTTATTATGCATTTTGTACAGTACTTATATACTTTATTTACATTCATTTATATTTAGTGACTTGCTTAGCTTTAAATACTTTGCACTCCTATCTGTTGCATTGTTGGTTGTTGTAACTTTCTGACCCGTCCCTGTGAAAGAGCTTCATGGCTCATCGGATTCTTCCAGTCTAAATAAATATTCCGATTCTGATATCTGTCCATCCAGGTATAAGTGGCATAATTCTTCTACTTCTATTTGTAAACTCAGTAATAAACACGAATGTAAACGAATTGTTGATTCTACTTCTAGGTTACTGGTTTATTCCCGTGACATGGGCGTCCTTATTTTCTCACAATGAATTAAGAACGAATTTTTGCTTCGGGAAAAATGAGATCACATTCATTCCACTGCTACAGTAAATGTTAACTCGGGTTACCGAATTGCAGCTACTTATGATTCTCAATCGCATTTTTGTACAAACATGAAGATTACAAGTTACCCAACCCCACCTTTATAATACAAATATGGTACGTACTGTAATTATAAACGCAGTGATCGAGACATCCTTCATACCGGGAAAGCGTTATGGACGCAATTAATCTAACACATTTTCAGCAAACGTAAACCAAGTGACTTACAATGCCTCAACTGTTTGCTGCAATTGATACATTCGTGACGAATTATTGATTCATGAGGCAGCTAAAACCCAGTGATTGACATTGCGGAGCGGCAGCAACTCTCTTCGGCATATCAATATCAAAGTCTCACACGCACACACTCCGATATTAACCCACGCTGTATAAGGTACTCCTCCTAAACCATCGCCTGAATATTAAGACGCGATCGTTCAGGGGATAGCTCCCGAATCAATCGACACAACCAGCGCCGCTCCCAAATAGCCATCAAAGGACGCCTCCGCAAGGCCCTCCGAGTCAACTCCTCCCCAGCCCCCCGCGCTTTCCTAGAATTCGGGCGCCTTCGTGCGACGCCGACGCCGGCGACAATAAACCAGGCAACGTCGAAGGCTTCGCCGCCAATTTTACAGGCCTATGTGGCGGGGCGGGCGGAGGGGAACCCCTACCCCCGCCGCGTAGGCCTAAGGAAAGCGCCTCGGCTCTTCGTTCGCGACTATCGTTTGCGCGAGACGACGTTTCGTACTTGCACGTCCTCATTTCGCAACTCGTCGATGAGCACCGCGATGGGGTAGAGGGAATCGTCGCTGTCCGAGGCCGCCATCTTTTTCGCTCGTTCACTCGTCACGCACAGGACGGAGGTGGGAGGAGGAGTGGGGGGGGGTGACGAAGGCGAGGGGGGGCGCCCTGCGGGGTTTCTTAAGCCGAGGCGGCAGGGGCCGGGCGTGACGTACCCACGGCACGCACGCGTAGGGGGGGGGGTTGCGCAATAGGTGTAGCATTTATAATGTGGCTGGACGCGGGGCCTCTGCACCCACTGGGTGTCAGACCAGAGGTTTTTTTCCTTTCTTAGGAATTAAATTTTCAGCATTTGTGAAAACTACATAGCTATAAAACCATACGGTTTACTCAATATTCTTGTACAGGGGAAATTTAGTTTTCAGGTCCATACGGCCTACAGCCGTTTCAATACTGGGGGAGGAATGTGTTTTGTCTATTTGTGTTTCTCCCTTGTGATGGCACTTTGTAGGATGAACGTTGAGATTTATAAGGGCACGGGGTGACCAATAAGCTCTGAATTGGTCTGTAATAAGGTAGTCACTCAAGGTATGAAACTATAAACTATTTAAAAAATATAAACAATGTTATTGTTTTACCCAGGCACTGAAATATAAACAATGTTATTGTTTTACCCAGTCCACTGAGCTATGCATAATTTTTTTTAGAAGCGACTCGGATATCACAGATTGAAGTGGCTTATCACGTGGGAATGCATAGCGGCCAAATACTCTAAAACGCGGGCAAGGGGGGAGAGAGTTTCAGTTTCATGTATTTGGTATAGCCCTGTGAGCCATTCGGCTCTTGAATCGGGTGCAACCGCAACAAAAACATGAACAAGAAACATCTTAAAGTAACTCCGCGCAACAGAAAAAATCCAGGAAAAAACAGCAAAGTCTTACAGAAAAAGCACAAAATATCAATGCTGTGTGCAAAAATACCAGTGGGAGTCAAACAATAACAACCATAAGACAATTTAGATTAGAACATGCATACTCCAAATATACAGGTGTCAGGGTCGTGATTGAACCAACAATCTCCTGTAAACCTGGCGAGGTATTTAACATTTCGCGACCGTGATAACAGCGCCATGTTCTACGTCGGCTGCAGCAAGGTTCACAGGCACGGAGCGATGTCCCGATGTAGCTTAACCAAATTAGGTCATTTGCTAGGAATTTAAAATGTGACACATGTAAACCCTGTGACGCCAGGCACACATGGCCTACCGTTTGTTCAAATAACATCACGGGATCTTCAACGCCCACTGTGAATCTCAGAGTGCGTATTTTTTTTTATGAATACGATTATCGGTATTAACTGGAGGGGGACGGGGGCAGTCGGTGGGGTTTGAACCGCGAACTTCGGCAGCAAGTGGCAGACGTACCACCACTCGGCCATGGCAATGTCCCATTTCCAACTGCCCTTTCGTGAAGACGAACAGAAGATGTCTCCACTGAGATGCTCAACCTTGACCGGTGGTTCGATGCATTGCACCGATAAGTGGTGGCGATTTGATTCAATGGGAGTGAATATTACGTTGAATGTAATGGTGCTCTTGAACACGGAAACGAAATGATACAAAAATCACCTAGACCCCTGGCCACCCTTGAGATTTGGTGCAAGAGAAACAATATTGACCACAACGTACCCTGCGTCCTTAAGTGCGTTGTGACTTTGAACGCCCATTGCACTTCAACCTGCAATTTTCCACTGTCTCCTTGCCTGGATTGAGCGATGAGTATACACCATAAATGTCTGCCTGCTGTATTTTTTTGGTCTCGTCTGTAGTTCTTGCCTTTGCACTGTATTTGGGCACTTTTCCTTCTTGAGTACCATAAATTTGCAGTCTCTCTAAAACTGTAATGTATATCCGTTTGTTTCTACCATGCTGTGTTGTTCGACTCGTTTAGTCCATTCCTGTGCCATGTCGGCCCATGTGTTAGCATGGGACGAGCATAGTGTTTGCATTACATTTACACGTAAACACATTTTTTATTCTTGGGCAATTGATTTGATGCATGCGTCTGTATTTATGTATGTTGCACTTATTTCGCACCGTACGTAGCCAACCGTGCTAATCGGACAACTAAGTACAAAAAGCAGTTCTAAAGAAATTAGTTTTCAATCTAGATTTAAAACTGCATCGTTCCAGTGGCTTCCTGATATCGGAAGGAAGAGCCTTCCAGACGGCCGCAGAAGCTCATCTTTACGCGCGCGATGCAGTGAATGGCTTTGTTCGATGTCTGGGCAAAAGCCGCAGCTGCAAAGATAACCGGAGTTCGCGTGATGGTTTGTGCTCCTTGACGAGATCAGCAAGGTTTTGTGACATTCAGGTCATCGATGTATTGTTCTGGCCCTACATGCCAGCCTCCTTCCCTCCCATCCATTGTTAGCCCTCACATATTTTACAAGGCACGATCGATCGATTGGGCTTTTGAAAGTGGCGGTACACTCCTGTTTGAGGAGGCACCAAACAAACTTCATTTCACCTTTTCCACTTACAGGGATTGCGTGCGGTTGATTAATCCTTAAAAGTGAAATGTGCAGGAGCACTGTCATTGCTCGGCACAGTGATTCACACCCCCCACCTCCCTGAGGTTTTGATTGTCACAATTAGATTTTTTTTTATAACAATTGTCCTTATGGTGAATGGGAATATGTTTTTATTATAAAGAACACGGAACAGTGGAGCGTCAAAACTAAAGTAAGGGTTTTAAGTGGCTGCTGCAGCAGCCCCTTTTGCCAACTTCAGCAATTGTTTCTTGCCGTGGTTGTCCCACCTGATGACGGACGCTTGTGTTGCGCCCGAAACGTCGTGATTTAATTTATTGTATTTAATACCTACGTGACTTTACCGAAATAACCAAAGAGTATGGATCCCTGCAGTCACGAAAACTTCAAATCTAGATTAAGGGTTTTTAAGTTCACGAACGATCAGATAGCTTTTAATTAAAACTTTTAAATTAAAAATTAACTCGCAGCGGCCTAAAGCCTACAGCTAGGCCTAAAGCCTCGAACGCCTCAAACTCTCCCTTCGTATCGTACCCCCGCGTGTGTGCAAGGGAGTTAATGTTTAACAATGTTACATTCCCTTATGTTTTTAATAAATTCAAAGCTTTTATATAAATAATTAAACCATTTAAATTAAAAATTTACTCACAGCGGCCTAAAGCCTACAGCTAGGCCTAAAGCCTAGAACTAGGCCTCAAGCCTAGAACTAGGCCTCACACTCTCCCTTCGTATCGTACCCCTGCGTGTGTGTAAGGGAGTTAATGTTTAACAATGTTACATTCCCTGATGTTTTTAAATAGAAACATTTAAATTTAAAGCTTTTACATGAATAATTAAAACATTTAAATGACAAATTAACTCACAGCGGCCTAAAGCCTACAGCTAGGCCTAAAGCCTAGAACTAGGCCTCTAACTCTCCCTTCGTATCGTACCCCCGCGTGTGTGAAAGGGCGTTAATGTTTAACAATGTTACATTCCCTCATGTTTTTAAATAGAAACATTTAAATTTTAAGCTTTTACATTAAAATACACTCCCTACCCCCCCC
>CM025660.2:3824862-3837239 GCA_014621495.2 Entosphenus tridentatus | reverse complement strand
GCCACGCATATAAAGGATTTATAGTGAAAAACTTTGTTTTTACGGGTAAATGTTTTCATTATTTGCACCAGGGGCCTTGCCAACCGACGCTACGCTACTAACCTGGGCCAACACAGACCTCCCTACACAATGCTTAATCTGGGTCTGATTATAATCGATTGGAGAAGAAGTCGATAGCAGCAATGGTACTTTAAAGTTGAACGTGAGGTTAGCTTTTGTTGCCATGAATTTACTGGTTTGTTTTGTTTTCCTCTCAACATAAATCAGCAATTCAAAAGCAGTGAAATCTGTAGGTGGCTTTCACGGGTGAATAAGCGTCTCAGAAAACCTCTGGGAACTGGTCATTGAAGCCTTCACATTTTCATTTGTGTTATGAGACCCTGACACGCAAGCGTGAATACCCCTGTGTCTATTGACACAAGAATAAAAAGCAAACTCTTTTTGTTCGCGAATGAATGTGAAGTTCACCAATATACAATGTGTGCGTGCGTCATAAGCTGTCAAAACCCAGCGCATGGCAAGTGACGCTGAAAGTATTTGACTTCTTTCTGCCGACCTTTAAGAAATGTAGCCTTATTTGTCAAACATCGCATGCGGTCATGTGAACGTCTTACCACCGATCAATATATTTGAAAATTTTTTTAGCGAAGCCGTGGGGTGTTACCTTTTTTGTTCAAGGCAACTATAACCCTCTTGGGGGTGGAGGGTGGCGCAAGTACTTAGCCGCACTATGAACACGTGTCTCGAATTTTGATTCCCAGCCACGGCTAACGTTATACTGGTAGGAAATTCCTGGTTACACCAGCCCACAGGGGATTATTGTGTCCGTCCGTCCGTCGTGAAGGGAGGGGCTGGGTGAGGAGGGGAGGGTGGGGAGGGAGGGGCTGGAGGGGAGGGTGGGGCTGGGAGGGGAGGGTGGGGAGGGGCTGGGTGGGGAGGGTGGGGCTGGGTGGGGGGTGGGAGGGGTGGGTCTGGGTGGTGAGGGGCTGGTTACCCCGTGGTGCCCTTATAAAACTCAACGTTTAACCTACTCACGCCGGCTTGTGCCCGTCCTCACAGTCGGGCATATTTGCGGAATACACCACGCCGCCGTTGACCCTGGCCATTGACCGAGAAACCCAACGTTCCTACCAGCTCCCTCCACAGGAATATTAGGCGAGTGATATTTAAACCAGTTCAGGGCCCCATCCTGAAGTATGCTCATAAAACCCTATGACCAGCACGTTATAGAGAGGCCTTCATCCAGCAGTCGACTGACAAAGGGTTGTACATTATTATTAATTCTAGCCTTTTTGCCAAAATGTAATATTAAACATTTGTCGAGCTTTTGGGGTATTTTCACATTATTTGCGAAACAATGATAAACGCATCTGAAAATTCGTAAGTCTTTATTGATGGCAAAACAACCGGCTTTAATCTTCTAAACATTGAAAGCCAAAAAGGTGATATTGTTCATCTTGATAACTTTGATGTGCCTTTGAGTCCCATTAGGTTTGAATACTTGTTTTTTTATGTACCTTGTGAGTTAAACACTCGCCGACTATGGCTTAAAACAAGAACATGAAAAGGGATACTTAAACTGTGTCTAATAAAAAAAACACAGAAGAATGCATAACACATTCAGTCAAATGGGTCTGATTAAACTGCTGGAAAACAAGGGATATAATTTCAATGCCCAGGCAATTTAAGTATACGCAAAGTTGGATCCAAAAGGCTCTTTGCACATTGCCACGTTTATTGACGTCAGCACTTATATAACCAGCGCTTTAACAAAACAAAAACCAAGTTAACAACAGAAAGAGACCATCTGCAACTGCACAAGAGCAATACACTACCCCCCAGAGCACAAATCCTCCCCATCACAGGATCTGTGCTCACGGATAAAAATCACAGAATGATGCACTGAGGTTAACAGCATTCGACTAAATGCTACATAGGTCAGTCATGGAAAAAAAATTAACACTTGTCACAGTGAGGTTTTTTTAAAAAACTTAAATCTCGAAGATATATATTTTATCTGTTTGAATATGCCCTGCGATACACTTGTTCACAGTTTCCAGCTGCGTACAGTTCAACTGAAAGCATGAGCGGAATGTCAATATGCAAGTCGACTAAGAGAGCGTAGTTTGTAACATCATCTTATTGTTCCAGATTAAAAAAACCCATTGCGGTTGAAAATGAATAACGCTGGAAACTTGGTAAAAAAAATAATCAGGTGTGCCATTTCGATTTTTTTTTCCGTATATTAAATTTGTGGGGGAAAAAACATTGCACCGTTAAGCAAGAAAAATGGGGCTCATAGATTAATTTGCCGATGTTTTTCCCTCAGAAAGATAATGGGGGAGGCAATTTGAAGTTGAGTGCGTTGTGCGTTACGCCTCCGCCCCATGGGAACTTTAGCGCCGAAGTTCAAAGTCAATAATCAAATGAATAAAAGCCATCTCGTCTTTCTACCCAAAAGGTGGTGTTGGAGGCAAGCCAGAGAGGTTTTATAATTGAAATAATTCTTACCACCCACCACCCCGCCACAACTTTCCCTCGGTCAGGGCGGATATTTAACAAATACAATAACGACGCCGAGAGGAATACAATATGCTCAACGTTAAATGCGGTACAAGTAGAATACAAACATTGCGACATTTTCACTGCGTTTATTAAAACCTCATCCACTTTAGCAACGACAAACGTCGTGCGAGTGAATGCGCGGGATGATTCGTTTGTGAAAAAAAAAACAATTCAACAAATTGCTCAGGGTATTTTGGTTTTATATTGTTTTATTTTTTTGTATTAACGTCATTAATAGTAACATTTAAACTCAGTTTTTTTTTTGAAATACTTTCATAAACAATATTGCTGAACGGTCTTGATTATTGCAAGCAAAAGTGCACCACTGTGCATGCACAATTTGCTTGTATTGCCTTTCTACATACTTTACAGTCATATTTCACCTCGACATAGATATTTCAATACATAAATTAATTTACCCTCGCGTTATTTGTACTTTTTTTTTACAACACCTTAAGTATAGGATGCGTTTAACAAGAAGCAATGCTGCGGTGACCAGATGAAAGAGATTACATTTCCAACAGATAAGATGTTTGCAATGTGGAGGCTCTGTCTACATGACCATTTGCAAAATACGTGAAGCAAATGTCACCCTTCATATATCCCCAGACTTGGAGTGCCCTCACAGCCGCCGTAAAGTTAGCGAGACCCTTCCTGCAATCAATTCGGAGACAAATATTTTAAATATGAATTCGTTTCAGAAAATTATCATCATTACGAGTACTACTACGGTACTTTATTGAGCATATAAACATGTTGAATTGTCCTATATTGGTCAGAAGCAATCCAAACATTTAGTTTGCTTATGGATAAATGTACGAGGGGAGCAGTTGCGGTTACTTTTCGGCCGTTGTATGTCAAATGCACCAGATGCCGGGTTTGAAAGAGTGACACAGAGTCATGCCGCCATACGGCTCACAAATCATCTTTGAATATGCTGATACAGCAAAAATAAGAGCCTTCAATGGCACCCAAAACGAACGAAAGCCTTCACACGCGGGGTTCTTCTAAAAGTGGATTTCCTGGTGGTCGTGCGGTAATTTCGCCTGCACGTGACACTGACGTCCATTTTACAAAAATACTAAAGTCCAATCGTGTCGTTAACCAGCATGGTTGTTGAATTGCTTCGTAATTTTATTCATAAAATAAATGTTATCAATTTAACTCGATAAAAAATACATTTTACATCACCGTTTTTTTTATCATATGTAAGAATAGGTAAAGTGGTTTGCTCTTTGGAGAGATTGTGCTACTAACTACTGGCTCTAAAACTACGTGACACATTGCTTGATGTAATTTAAGTTCATGGACATTAAATAGAAATACTCAGAATAGGTACTAATCTCTCTCTCTCTCTCACACAGATTCAATGTTGCGGCCAACGGAAGGCTCTCAAAGGCCACCAGCCAAAACATCGAATCTATTTCCTTGTTGTCAAGAGCAACATCCCCAACTTAATCACCCTGCCGTGCAATTGGTAGGACAGAAATGATGACCGTTACAATGCGCAATGTTAGAAAACTAAACAATGTTACAATGTTTATTTTACCAGGTAAGGCCCACTGAGCTACATAGCTCTTTTTCATAAGTGACCTGGCCGCAAATGATATCTCAACGAAGTGGCTGATCAATGTGGAAATGTATTGCAGCCAAATACTCTTTAACGCATGTTTCTAACTGTAGAGGGAAAAATCCACGCGACCACGGGGAGACCACGCACACTCAAAATATACAGGCGTCGGGGTCGGGATCGCACCTACGAACTCCTGTATACCAGGCGAGGTAGTTAACATCTCGCCACAGATATATTGACACGTCCTATCGCGTACCAATACACCGCGTGCACATGCAGCGCTGGCCGCGGGATGGACTGCGCCGTCCAAAAGTGTGCGCGCTCCACCAAAGGAGTACGCTACTGTGTGGACCTTGAGCAGAATTTTAGGCATGTGGGAAGGGAGAACTTGGCTGGATCGGTGAGAGCAAATACATTTACAATGTTAAGCACGGTGCACATTCGATCGACACCTGCTCGCGACGGACACTAAGCAACGGAATTCTTGGATCGTGAGCAAAAGTCGCTTGGCACGCGCTCTTGGTCGAAACCGGCTTCAAAGTGGTAACACATTTGTTGCACAACGTTGATCCCTGCGCACGTTCGCCAAGAGTGGAGAAATGGTCTATTCATAAGCAATACGGCCGCCGGCAATGACAATCGTCTCGGGTTACCGCAGTGACGTGTTTTACCGTCGGCTCTCATTGCGTTTCCCGCGGGGTCCCATCGTTCTGGCTTGCTGAAGTGCGAAGCCCACGAACGGTCCCCCCCCCCACCGTTCCAGACGATGCGTTGTTCAACTTACAGGCGAACCGGACTCGCTCGCTGTTTGCAGCACGAGACGCCCCAAATATATGAACGAGGGGGGGTGTGAGGGGGGGCTTCTTCCGAGCCTCCGCGCGCAAGGCACGACGAACGAAGCGGCAGAAGACCGCTGCTGTGGCCACCCCACCCGCAAATTAGCAAAGGACAGCGTTGGAATGGCTCCGGCAGGTGGAGTGGGGGGGGGATCAACAAGACCCACTCTGCAGGGCGCTTGCTGCTGTCTGCAAGGGGCCAACGGGTGGCCGAGCTGGAATTTTTCTCAGTTTGTGACGTTAAGCGTGGACTGATCCGATGTGAAAACCGCGGTAAAATAACCCTGACGCTTTTGACGTAACAAGTAGGCATGTTTCGCCTACCTTGTGCTGCTGTCTGGACAAGTCGGGCTAAATAAAGTACCTATATTAAAATAGGCAGCTCTTCCCCCTGATTGTGCAAGTGACTTCTTCATCTCATACAAACAATACTATCACTTATATTACAGTTTTGTAATATGTATAATTGTTGTTAGTCTGTACAGCAAAAGTACCAAAAATTTACAGTTAAAATGAACACACAAGCAACATAAAAAGGCATGAACCACTGGAGCACAAAGTTATTATTATCAGACCGACGTGCCTGAAACGGAGGCGAAACAATAAATTTAATGTTAAATATAAATGTACACATTCAATGAAAGCAGTGCATTACGCTTATTACTGTTATTATTATTATTATTGAAGAAACACACAAAATTTAACCACCCTCTGAATACACATAAAACACCGCCTGATTTTACAGTTATACATTCGCATTTCTTTTCAAGTTGATAAAACATTGTGGAATTTAGCACAAACCAAAGGACACAATAGGCAATTATATAATATCGATGTCATTCGCAAATATTTTAAAGTTGCTTCTTTTTCTCGAGCACGCTCTTCAATAACACCGTATTCCACTGACACCAATTATGAATATTGTTATATCATTATTATTAATTGCACAACACTTAACAGAGAAAAATTACCACCGTTGGTCTAAATATCGCTGCGGTGGCGGGACATGGGTTGGTGCTTAAAGAGGCATTTGAGTTTACCTGAATGCGCAAAACAACCCAGACGCGTTTAACGCAGTACCCAGCCAATGACAGAAGAAAGCCACCAACATCCTGGAGAATGATCATTGAAAAGGGCTCACAATTTAAATGTCCCGTACAACATTGTCCCTTCCCGGTGTTCCGCGCTTGGCTCAGTGATGCCAAATTGATAAAAAAAAACTGTGCCAAGAAAGAAATTGTCGTGAGCTGGGGGGGTGGGGGGAGCACCATAGGAGCATCATGCGTCTTTGCGCATTGCAGTCCCTCTGGAGGTCAGACAGCCCCACGGCAGGAAACAAAACGTGGAGAAACTGCCTCAATGGAGCGACGGTCCGGCTTACCCCAATGGGGTCATTCACTATTACAAACAAGCTCGGATGAGCTCGTGGACCAATTATTTTTTAAACCTGTAATGTGTAGAAAAAAAAACCCCACCATATATTTCAATGTTGAGACACACTATTTTAACGTTACTGACTCGACATTTTAATCAAATTTTTGACAACCACATTTGCCTGTCGGCCCTATGAATGTGCTCACGGAGGGGCCAACTTTCCCTGGCAACATGGACTGTGTTCCATCCGATGCCAGCGAGCAAATCGACGACTTTCCTGGACCGCCCCCGATTTAATCAACCAGGGCAACCTGCTGCAATACGGTCGGGGGTGGGGTGGGGTGCTGGTTGCAAGCACGGCCCCGCGACTCAAAGCACGGCGCCGACAAATGCAGGGAGCGTAGGGGGAGCACTAACGTGAACATCTCCTTTGGGCGACCCCAAGTGAACGCACCGCCCCTCGGTTACTGGAAGCTCTGGGGGCTCACACGGAGCTGCCCGGGGGCAGTTGCAGCTGGCTCCTTCTAGTAGCCCTGCTCTCTCCAGCCGGGTCACGGCGTTTAATTTTCCGATGCTCGCGGGTCACCGCCACGACGCGGTGACGTAGCCGCAGGGTGTGCGGGCGGTGCAAACAGCGCCAGAACCCTGGTGCTGGGCTGTGAAGAGGTAGGGATTGGACAGTCGGGTGCCCCCCCCGCCCCCCCCGCATTTAATTACTTGCACCAGATTCCCACGGCAACCGACGATATACGCCACTGTCACAAGGCATCATCATGCCAAAGGCGTGGGTCTTCTGTGCAGCAAAACAATGATACTATTGCATCGCCCCCACAGTTGAAAAGTCACGCGTTTCACAGTCATCTGATGATAGTCAGTAACCAATCGAACACTATTTTCTTGTACGTAACACTGAAGCCGTCTTAAATGCTAGATATTCAGATGTCACACTGATGTATGTACGCATGTACTGCTTACATTAAAAGCAAATCATTGATGTGTTTTTTTAAACATTAAAGTTTGAGAATGACCACAAAAATAAGTTGTTCCATCAGCCGGATGCCACTTTTGACATATTAGTTCGTCGTAAGCAGCCAGCCAACGTTTTCATTGTTCAAACGTTTGTCAAATGCTCAGCTGTTGTTATATTTTTTCTATAGTTTTCTTGACAAGAGAACTCACAAGCTAGATATATAAAATAAAAAAAACGGGGGGGGGGGGGGGCAGGGAGAACACGCACATTTTGAGAATGTGCCCTAAAACTGTCCTAACACGCTTGGTTCCCCTGTACCATTCACAGCCCTTCGTTTTGTACTCGACACCCCGTACAGATCGCACCACTGCGATCCGTACTCGGACACACAACTCCAACTCCCCCCTGGACACTCGGGAGGGCAGACGGCGTCATTGGGCATCAATCATCCTCAAAACTCCTCCCAAACCAAATCGGCCGACCGCCTCCTCGACCACATTCTTCGCGGTCATCCCCGTGTCACCTTAGCAGCTCCCCCACCCCCTCTCTACTTCTCCCCAGATGTGCCCGGAGCGAGGGCCGGCTCCGTCCAGAGAAATCATCTCGCGTTGCCCCCCCCACCTCCCCACTTTAGGAACGAGCTCACTTCGTGGTGTCAGCTTAAATCCCACCCACTTCCCTTCTCTCCTGGTCCTATTAAATTCCTTCCTCAATTTAAGATATCCCTTTCGCTTGTGGGGTGTAGTTAGGAAACCCCGACACGTATTTTGCTTCTCAGCATCGGCAACGTTACGATTTATTCTCCGCAGCTTTTATTCAGCAAGGTCCTCCGTGGTGGGTCATTCTTGTCAAACAGCTTAAGGCCGAAATGTTTCTTACGCGCGTAAACAATTAAAATCAAACAAAAAAAATCTAAAGCTTGGAAGCATTCGCGTAACCTGTTAAAAGCTATCATTTTAGACCTGTGGTTGTGTGCTTGGCCCGCAAGAGGCAATGTCCTGTTTCATGTTCGTAATAATTTCATCCATATTTGGTGCTTTTCAGTTTGAAGCAGCAGCAGCAGGATGTTGATGTTGCTTTTGTTGAGAATCCACATGGCTGCTACGTCCAAATGCCTGAACCTTTACGCTCACAGCGGTGCCAATTCTTCGCACTGCCACAGGCGGCGTTGTTATTCCACCCTCAGTCGATCCGCCGGGCCCAGTCTTCAGGCAGCCCGATTGTTGCACACATGCTGCATCGTTCGCCGACTCGGTTTGCATCTCGTCCCTCTCTCTGCCAACGCGCGTCGCCCACCGTACTTCGCGGGAATTCGCAAATTACCTTATTTGGTGGAAACAAACTGACGGAAAGCGTCTGGGTTGGGAAGAGGCTCCCCCCGTCTGAAACGCTTCCCCTCATCGAACGCAGACATTCCCAAACAAAATGCTGTCGGGCGCGCGCAGTATCGCTACAACGCGGCACCGCCACGAGGCGCGCCAACAAAGAGTCGCTCCCGGGCTTTCGTTCCATCTCCGCTTCCCTCGGCGGTGGGGGCGGGGGGGGGTGGGGGTGGGTGGCGGTCACCAGCAGCCAGCGAGCACCGTCGACTGATTCTCCGTCGCCTCCATCATCTCGCAGCCCAGCAGCTCGAGCTCCTCTCCGGCGGCACCGGCGTCACGGTACGTCACCCGCCCCGGCCTCTCTCCGCCGTCCAGGAGGAGGCCCCGCTCACCGCCGCCAGCGCCGCCCGCCGGCACCGCGTAGGGCTGCCCTCCCTGCAGGAAGTCGCGCGCGAAGCGGCACTGCTCGAGGTACGCGGCGCCGTCGGCGCGGGAGCCCTCGCCTGTGCCAGACTCGTACGGCGCCGGCGCTTGCGGCCGCAGATCCTGCCCGTCGGCGCCCACCTGCAGCAGGTGCAGCTGGTACTGCTGCTGCCTATGCAGCTGCGCCTGCAGGAGCTCGTCGCAGCTGGAAGGGCGGCTAAACGTCACGTGAGCCTCCGCCCCTGATGTGAACGCCTGCGGTCCGCGCTGCAGCTGCTGCGCGTACAGCTGCTGCTGCTGCTGCTGCTGTTGCTGCTGCTGTTGCTGCTGCTGCTGCTGCAGTTGCAACTGGGAAGCCTGGCTGCTCTGCTGCAGGTGATGCGAGTAGTGCTGCGGGTGTCCGTACACCTGCTCAGGTTGCTGAAGCGATTGCTGTTGTTGTTGTTGCTGCTGCTGCTGCTGTTGCTGCAAGTGAAAGTGCTGCGGGAGCATTGCATGCGCGTCACTGCTCTGCTGAGCTGTCGCGTACTGGCCTCCTTGGTTCTCCTGCAGCTGCATTTGGTGCAGGTGGCTGTGCAGGCTGTGCGGCGGAACGTCCTGGTGAGGCAGCAGGTGCGAGGGCTGCTGTTGCTGCTGTTGCTGCGACTGCTGCTGCTGCGACTGCTGCTGCTGTTGGGTCATGATTTGGCACTGCTGCTGGTTGCGCAGTCCGCTCGAAGGCTGAGGGTAGGGCCCATCGCTCAGGTGCAGCTGCTTGAAGTGCGTCTGCACGGACAGCCGCTGCAGCTGCATCCGCTTCTGGTAGAGTCTGCGATGGGGAGAGACGGCACCACGTGATGAATGTATGTATGCACAGAGCCAACCGCCGCTACTAGCATGCGTGACCACGGCAGGCTATTTGGCACAATTACGTGACCATGCAGAAAACCTCCATCATGACAATTTAACGCAATCATTCCTTTTAAGAAGTCATCCGCTTCCCTAAACATTGCTCCTGGGACAGCGCAGGGCTGATAAACTTGGACATCACGTTCATATTATTTTTATTTTGAGTTCTGTTTGGTTACATTGTTTCTCCCCATTCTACCACAGTAGGGTGCACTATGCCCTGGCCTGTTATAGGCCACACGCTGTTTCTATCCCTCCTTTTGACATTCCCCACTTGTTGTTCTGGGCTCTTGAATGACAATAAAAAAATTCTTACATAAAAAACAAATAAGTTGTCCGCTACCCGAGTGATTTCTGAACCGTTCTAGAGCCTACTCCTCCTCCTCCTGCCTGGCATCAACTCACACTGGCGAAGTACGGTTAACCAATCCTCACGATCGACACCGCATGGGGAGACATTCACGCCCGAGACAAACGGCTGTAAATTATTGTTGTTGTTATTATAATTATTATGGGTGATTGAAGGAAGCTCTAGATTGCAAGTCCAGTGGGCTAATAATTACCCCATGGTAGCATCAAAGCAGATGGCATGCTCTGATTACTGTCCAGAGATACTCCTGGCTGGCGAAGGGATAGACTTCAACGACTCAGTGCGAGTGAACTGACAGCAAAGCTAACCAGCGTCGTATATTACCTTCGTGATTTGCGTGCTATCGGAACACGTTTTGATTTCATTGGTGTCGCAATTTCAATGCAAATTGAAATTCTCAGTCTGTGCGAATAAAAACAACGATTCAAAACATGCATTTCACGCGAGAAGCTGGATAAACTGCATTGTTTGTGGCAAAAAAAGTAAACACGGAGACATTTAAAATAGAATTGACCTGTGCTCTTGCAGCTGCTGCTGTAAGCCCTTGGTGTGCAAGTCCTTTCCATATACGACGTATCCATTCCGGCTTTTGCACCCCATTCCCAGGGTCTGGAGATGGTTACACACATGCGCAGAGTGAACAGCGGTCAGGACCCAGGCCGTTACAAGACGCCATTCCTCGTCACGTAGAACAGGGGTCACGAGCAAAGCGGTGGCATCATTTGCCAGCCTCTACCCGTCGATTCCGCACATCCTCTCCCGGCCAGTGGCGGGCACAGAGCGAGACAGGGCCAGAGCACCACTCAGGGAAATCAGAGTCTCGCTTCTGATCAGCCAACCAAAGCCTCGCTTTTCCCAAAGGTTTAGGGTCTCGGTCTAACCGAGAGGCAGCTGTGAACGCCGAAATCCCCACCGACTGACGATGTCCCGGTGCTGGGAGAGTCACGTTCACATTGGCCCAGAGGCACGGCCGTCCCTGTCCCCCTGTCTCCGTTTTTGCAATTTTCTTTTTTTTTGGGGGGGATAGGTGACAGCGCACGCCTGCGCAGCGGCAGAATTCGATTGTTTCTCGTGCCGCCGTGCGACTGGAGCCACGACCACTCTGTCTGATGATTGTTACCAATCGTGTCCCCTTGTTGGCCGCCGATAGGGCCCAAGACAAAATACGGGTTAATTTAGTGTGTTACGCTATGTTACATTGACAATATAGTAAAGTTCATCGTAGTGCTGTATTATGCTCGAGTGTCAATGCTTGACCAGCATGGTGAAAGTACGGTCACTTAACCCCCATGACAACACAAGTCATTGGGAGGCCCTCATCTAGCAGGGGATCAACAATAGGGCTGTACCATGTACGTGGTGTGTTTATAGAGAGAGAGGACCACTCTGAGTTTGCTGTAATCCTCCACGTTTGTAAAGTAGGAATGACATTCAAGTGAAATCCACAAAGCGGCATTGAATCAATTGTGTACAGGTCACGGGATGGCATGGCTCAACAGCTGTGGCACAAACTCATAATAACCACAATCACGTGACTGGCTGGCATGCGTTCTGCCGGAAACATAGCCAGTACCACACATGTAAATTCAGGGTTGAGTATTGGATACAAAAAACATTTGCATTCAGGGATTTTCAGATTCATGAGGATGATTTCGAATCCGTTTTGGGGGGGAATTTCAGTCTCGGATGGTTCACGTGACGTAGCAATTTTACGCATCTTTGTGCTAACAAACGTGATTTCACGCGATGCTACTTTCTGGGAGCAAAACGCGAAGTTGACTTTAAATGCGGCGCCATTATCTGTGCTGTCACGTTTTTAGATCAATCCAAAAATGTAAAATTATATTTTCGGATAATCCGAAATGGAGGCCTGATTTTTGGATTTTATTAGATTAATCTGAAAACTGTGAACACATCCCTAACATATACACGCAAACACATATATAGTGACGTAGAAGGGAAATAATAAAATAATATAAATATTAAAAAATTTAAATTCTCACGACGTTTCGACTGCAACACAAGCAATCATCATCAGGTGTGAAATCCACAGCAA
>CM025660.2:3800495-3817449 GCA_014621495.2 Entosphenus tridentatus | reverse complement strand
AGATATATATTACTGGGTTGGTTGCAAGCGAGATATATATTACTGGGGGAAATCCGGCCACCGGGTGGCACGGGGCGGCGGTTAAGAGCCCGTCGGGCTCGCGATCGGAAGGTGTGCGAGTTCAATTCGCGGTCAGGGGTGTATCAGCCCTGCACCCCATCTAGGATCTTCATAAACGAGGAACAACAACTTCTAGGGGAAGTCAACAGCAGCTGGCCCACGGATAAACTCACCCCCCCCCGCCCACCCCCCCTATAATAGTAACGAGGAATTTGCAGTACTGGGCAAAGGGCTGCAAACTGGAGATGATCTCCTTTGTTTTGAATGCTGCACATGTTGGCGCCAGGGAAGGTTTGCATTGGTTGCTTATAGGCATGCGAATGAAGTCTAATCTAAAACGAAACTATTTTTTATTTTACCAGGTAAGGCCCACCGAGCTAAATAGCTCTTTTTCAGAAGCGATTCGGCCACAAACGATAGCTCAACGAGAAGTGGCTTATCGCGTGGAAATTTATAGCAGGAAAAATGCACTGAACGCACGATGTTTCCAAATGTGGAGGTAATAATTGGAGGACCCGGAGAAAAATCCAGACGACCACGGGGAGAACACGCAAACTCCAAATGTACAGGCGTCAGGGTCGGGATCGAACCCACGACCTTCTGTATGCCAGGCGAGGCAGTTAACATCTCGCTACCGCGGCGCCCCTTAAGTCAACGGAAGCAAAGAGATATGCGGGATTCACTGCACTGGGTGCGACGATGACCCACAGCTTATTGTGTGCAAACGTTCCAAAGCACCCAACTGTTTTCAGCAAAATGTGCACTTTTGGGACGATCAACGCAAAACAGCTCAAACACCCCCGCACGAAGAATGGCGATTGCAACGTTCCACATTTTCGTTATTTTTCTACAGCGACTCAAAAGCATCAATGCAAGATACAGCCAACAAAAACAGTGTCGCAAATTGCGAAGGAATAAAAAAAACACAAAGCACAAGTCACGTGAACTGCGTTCGCGTGCCACTCCATGCAGCGGCGCCAGTTCTGCCAACAGCGGCTGATTTCTAAACGCCGTTACCAAAGCGAAACCGGCACACCCCCCTTCCCCCGCCCAACCTTGTCTCATGCCAAGTAGACGTTAAATACTCAACAACATCATTCACAAAAGCGGGCCAACGTATAACCTACGTCAAGGTCAATATTGACGAACCACCTTAAGACCGCATCGTGACCTTCGACCCACTTGTGGAAGCGGTGGGGTTTGTTTGCGTTGATAAGGCCTCTGCCCAGAGACAAAACGCGATGTTGGCTGTGCGAGGTCACGTGACAAGGCCGTCTCCTTTTCCCTCACTGCAGACTGCTGCTGCTGCTGTGGCTGCGTGCCAGTGATCCCTACACCACGAGTGTGGGGGAAAAATACGTCCTTTCATATCGGAAGGCCCTTGGCGGGACACATCCCGGTAAACGTGGAACGTTGGTCCACCGGTTCCAAGCAAGTGCAGACGTTGGAACGTTGAACTGGCATGAGGCCTACCTAAACTAAATGTAACAATTTTTTATTTTACCAGGTAAGGCCCACTGAGCTAAAAGCTCTTTTTCAAAAGTGACCCGGCCACAAATGACAGCCCAACAAAGGGGCTCATCAGATGGAAATTTATAGCAGCCAAATACTCTAAACGCAAGTTGATTATAAATGTGCAGGGAAAATAGGAAGATTCGGTGAAAAATCCATGAGACTGCGGGGAGAGAGACACGCAAACTCCAAGTACACAGCAGACGTCAGGGTCGGGATCAAACCCACCACCTCCTTTGCCACCGGCTATCGTAGAGTGCGGTCGTGTCGCTACAGTTCTCTGCGGTGAGTACAATGTCTTTAAAAACAACGGCGCTAGGCCTCTCTAAATAAAATCAACGCGGAACCGCTTTGGCGCATTTCCGAGATGCAGCGGTGAACAGGGACCCACCCTGCAACTTGCAAACGCTTCACAAAGGGAAAGGGTTAAACACCTGGGAGGCACAGGCCAGTGTGAAACGTGCGATAGGAATGCAGTGACTTGATTGCACCAGAGTAGCGGGGAGGGGGGGGGTGCGGTGCGTGGCCATGGCAGGGTCGAGTATCCGTGGGACATTGGCGTGTTGGGGAACACGACGGCAATCGGCGCGCGGACACACGCTGAGCGAACCGCCCGTCTCAAATCGTTCGTCTCCTGGCTCGGCTCGACGAGTGCGGCCATTAGACGGAGTCCACGCCGCACGACGGAATCAACCCCCGCTCGGCCACCTGGCTGCAATAAAAATCGCCACCGTCGCACTCGTAAAATTTTGTTTATTTTTGTTATTGTTGTTGTTGTTATTGTCGTCGCCTCCACCATCGTCGTCGCCATTTCTGTTTATTGTGCGTTTAATTTCTGCTCAATTATTTGCCCTCCGTAGCCTCGAGTTGTGACATGCTGTGGCTACACATGGCAATTATGGCAAATGGTATTTTAAGAAATAATGCTTAACTTTTGCTGTCGATACCGTATTATTATGTTGTCCGAAAGAAAGGGTTTCAAAGGGATGGTTTCTGACACAACAGCCGATCTTCTGGTCTATTAAAATCTCTACGTGCTTCTTTCCTTTCCGCTCATAATTGTAATTGCTCCAAAAATAAACCACGTCCTGCGGGGAGATGCTGGGGGCCGAGTTGTTCTTCTATTGGATGTGCGCCTTGCGGAAAAAAAAGCTTTCGCGCACTTCGATGGACGCGGAACAAAAGCTGAATAAGCACACGCTTGAAAATACATTGAGAGAATACGGGAGAAGATCACGCGGAACGAGCCAACTTGCGAAAGTTGGAGACTTCATATTCACCGTTGGAAAAACTAAGCGGGCTTGGGGCAGGAACACGTCGCTAGAAGGGACAATGGTGGGAATTTGAGCAGATTAGGGTCAGGCTTAAAACTAAACTACTATTAAAACTAAACTACTGTTAAAACCCAAAAAATGTATTTCATCAGATAAGGCCCACTGAGCTATGTAGATCTTTTCAGAAGCGAGCTGGCCACAAATGACAGCCCAACGAAGTGGCTTATCACGTGGAAATGTACAGCAGCCAAATACTCCAAATGCATTGTTTCTAAATGCGGTGGGAAAACCGGACGACCTGGAGAAAAATCCACTAGACCACGGGGAGACCATGCACACTCCAAATATACAAATATCAGGGTTGGGATCGAACCCACGAACCTCCTGTACAGGAGGAGAGGTAGTTAACATTTCGCCTATGTGGAGCATAAGGTTTCAACGAATTGTTGAGATTCACCGTCGGGATCTTTCTTTTTCTTAACCATACACAGAAGGTATTGGCCACAAGGAGCTGCAGTGGGCCACATGAAGCCATTACAATTAAATGTTATATACCAATGAAAAAATGTCCATTCCCACACTTGCGATTTGATGCGTGTAAAAATTTACCTCAAGAATCAACCTATATTCATCGATTAATTGACTCATCTTTCCACCCACATTACACACGGCTCGATAACATGTCTATCCACGTACGTGGCGTGTGTGTGTTTGTGCGCGGTGCTGGCCACCAACCCCCTTCCCTCGCGTGCCTTTCCGGCCTTAATAGCGGCTCGCTAACAGCACTTACCCCAATGGTTTGTTGAAGGCTAATACGGGGAATCTTCGTGTTATTGTGGTAGACAGCGCCTGATACACAAAACCCACCTAAGACGTCCCCTTTGGCCTGCTTTCCCTAGCCTCAAAGACACTGGTCCAGCCAGCCGCGTCGAGAATTATGGACCCGGCGGGAAGGGTCGATAAATCACGGTGGGAAGAATGAGTCACCTTGGGGGTCGGCACTAAGAGTTCCTCCTCCAGCAGGCCCAGCTCCATGGGGTGTCCGCCGCCGGACTGGGCAAACGAGCCGCGGTCGGACGCCAGCGCCGTGAAGCCGGCGCACTGCTGCTGCTGCTGCAGATGGTGGTGCCTGATGTTCTGAGGCAGGAGACCCATGGGATACATCGCTGGGTTGGCCTGAAACGACGTGGGGGGAGGGAAGAGAGCGAGGGGGAACGGCACTTGCTTTACTTAACGCGGCTCGTTAGCGCTTGCGGGGGGCGAGGGGAATTGCGATGCTGTGCCCCGACACCGATGCTCGCCGTGGCCGGGAGTCGAGCTGGGGTCGCCAGGGTTTGCGGCCGCCACTCCACGCACGCGTGCACACACTTAGCAACGCGCTCGCTCGCTCGCACACAATCACTTAACGCGCCACTACGCACGGTTTTTTTTCCCTCTCTTCCTTCCACGTCACGTGGAAGTCATTACCCACGGAATGTAAATGTAATGTATACGCGAGTACATGTAAAGAAACGTGGCAGTATTTATACACGGGCGTGCTCCCGAGACAGAAAGTGTGCGTGTATGTGGGCCGTGATCTGTGTTCGATTTGAGGCGGCGCTTCATTGCTACGCGTGCCCAAACGTGCGTTTTAGCAGTTGTGCGGTCTCTCGATTGAGCACTGCGCACGCAATTAGGGCCGCTATTTTTATTAGCATCACCTCCAAAGTATGGGACATTTTTGGGGGGGGAAGGACTCAACAATAAACATCCCCATGGAGATGGATTGCACAGCAGATAATTGCTAACAGCTGTGCCTACCACACAAAGACCACAAAAAACCCGCGCGGGTAGGTCCACGCAATCAGCGATTACAGAGCAATCCACTCTACAAGCGACTTAGAAGCGCGCGAGAAGGGAATGCAACGCTGCCGTGCCGTCACGCATGGCATGGTTCAAGCCTGGACCTCGCGCCGACTGCCCGGAGCATGCGTCCCATCGCCAAGTCCTGTCAACGTGGCTCCATCCACGCAGGAAGTGCGCTGGGTTGCGGCACGCGTTCCACACAGCCGAGACTTCCCAAAGACGAACGGGCGAGGACCTCTTTGTATGGCCACGAGATATTTCACAGTGAAAACTATAAACCAAACTAAACTATTTTTTATTTCACCAGGTAAGGCCCACTGAGCTATATAGCTAATTTCAGAAGCGACCTGGCTATCACAAATATTAGCTCAGCGAAGGAGCTTATGAAGTGTAAATATATAGCAGCCAAATACTCTAAGGGCACGTTGTTTCTAAATGTTGAGGGGAAAATCTGAGGACCTGGAGAAATATCCACACAGTTGTCAGAGTCAGGATCGAACCCACGACCTCCCCAATACCAGGCGAGGTAATGAACATCTCACCACCGCAGCATGGAAGACTCGGCTTAGCAAGAGCGAGTCCTGCAAAGCGGCGATATGAGCAAGCAATTGCAGGGCTGAATCTTTCACCCTGTCCTCTACTATGAACGCACCTGCACAGGCTTAAATGCTCACTGTGCAGCAGCCAAAAGCGCCACCTTGCTGCAGATGAACACACGGGCTGTCCCGCTTCAGGTCGCCGCTCGAGTTGGTGAAGGCGGCTGCATCTGCGTGCGCGTGCACGTGCGTGCGCGTACACGTGCGTGCGCGTACACGTGCGTGCGCGTGCACGTGCGTGCGCGTGCACGTGCGTACGTGCGCGAGCGTGTACCTTGGCGAGGGCCTGCTCGGCGATGGTGCTCGGCCGCCGGTTGCGCGCGTCCACGCGGTGGTCCACGGGGAAGCTGGAGCGGTGAGCTCTCAGGCGGTCGACGAGCAGGTGGTAGATGGCGAAGCAGTGGTTGTAGCTTCTGTTCTGCAGCGACTGCTCGCGCACGCAACGCACGCGGCGCGGGGGAAACGGCAGTTGGTGAGCGAGGTCGGGGTGTCCGTCGCTCGCTCGCTCGCTCGGACGGTCGCTCTGTCGGCCGTTTGGCGGACGTCGTCAAAATAAAAAAAATCAGCGGAAACCACTTTGCAATGTCTTCTTGGTTCTTTCGGTAAAGTCACGTAGAAATGAAATAATAAAATAATAAAAATAAAACGTAATAATATAATTCTCACGACGTTTCGGCTGAAACGTCGTGAGAATTATTTTATTATGTTTTATTTTTATTATTTTATTATTTCCCTTCTACGTGACTTTACCAAAAAATCCAAAAAGATGAATCCCTGCAGTCACGAAAGCTTTAAATCGAAACTTTGCAATGGGCAAACTGTGCACGCTGTTAAGCGGGGGGACGAGGGGGGGAAAAAGAAACGCAGCAACGACGGATAACGTCGCACACCGAACGTAACGCGACTCGCGACGGGCTACCTCCAGCGTCTTCTGCTGGTCGATGCCCAGGCTCTGCATGAGCCTCAGCACGTGCTCGTTGTACTGGGGCAGGCCCGGGCTGCTGTACAGCGGCGATGGCGACGCGGACTCCGACGCGGCCGCTGGCTGGACGGACACGGCTGGTGGCGGCGGCGGCGGCGGCGGCGGAGGCGGCGTGGGCGGCGACGGGAGGGCGGCAGCCGCGGTGGCGGCGGCAGCGGTGGAGGCGGACGCCTCGGCGCGGCTCTGCTGCTCACCGAGCGTGGCCATGGGCGGCTGCTCGGGCAGCACGAGGGCGCGGGGCGGGCCGCCCTCGCCCTGCAGCCAGCGGTGCTGCCGGATCTGCGCGATCGTCAGCCGCTTGGACGGATCGAGCACGAGCATGCGGCGGATGAGGTGCTCGCAGTCTGCAGCGGCGCAGCGAGAGAGAGAGAGAAAGAGAGATGAGTGAATTAAGAGAACGATTGAAGACGGCGTAAACGGTTGACGGACACAACAAAACAGGCGCGTCACAAACGGACGGATAAACAAATTGGTAAACGCGATACGGCGCGATAAAAACTGTCAAAAGTTGATTGCAAGGTGTTCGAACGAAGCGTGTCGATGAAGCCAACTAGCATGGTTTTCTGTACGTGTTTGTGTATATATGTGAATTATCAAGTTTTCCTGTACTGTGATTTTAAATAATAAAACATAGTTTCATTAAAAAAAAAGAATCAAACACGGATAATCGAATGAGGAAATAAATCTTTCGGACAAACGAGCGACCAAAATATACACACAAACATACAAGTAGCCAAACAATCCAAAGTAATGAATTAGACCAACGAATGCTGGTGCTGTTGTCAGATACACAAAGCACAGCATTGCCACGTCAGAATTGAAACGCGTTCAGGAAGGGGCTTGATTAGCTCCACTACGTTTACGTAAGAACTCGTGTATGTACGTCATACTTTGTTGTTGTTATTGTTGTTATTGTTATTTAAAATAAAGCTAACGTTACCCACCTACGCAGCGATAATAATATGACGACATTTATTAAGTGGAATCTGCACAATAACACAAACACACACGCAAACAAACAAGCGATTAGCCTTCCTTTAAAATGACTCAGCTTTACAAACTGAGGTCAGGAGGGGGAGAGGGGGAAAAGGAATTAATTTAAACAATTGTTTCCAAGCGCGGCCACCGTTGTCGTTGAGTAGGTGTTAATGCGTCATCACCATCATTCGTTTTCGCGTCTTTTCATTTTATGAATTTAATTTCACCCAAAGAGATGAATATGATTATCGCGGCGACACGTTTTGCCTTGGCTCACGCGGCCTCTTGCCGCCCCCCCCCCCCCCCCGTGCCTGTCAGGGCCTAGCGCTGTGAAGAGCCCCTCCAGATTCTCCACGCGAGCGACGGAGCCCGTGGCGGCGCCAAGCTCGGCCGGAAACAACAAAATTGAGAACCTCGATCGGCGCGGTCGGGATCGCCGTTTGCTCGGTGTCGCACGCCGCGTCGCGTCTCCTTCTGCTCGTGCACACGGCTGCGTTCGAATGCTGTCATATATCTAGAAACGTGCGTTCAGATCGCTTCAGATTGTTATGCTGCTACGCGTCTCTACTTGATGGGCCACTTCGCTGCGGTATCGTTTGTGGCCATGTCACTTCTCACAGCTCGGTGGGCCTTACACCTGGTGAAATGAAAATAGCTTAGTTCTATTTGTATATATTTTTCAAGTGATTTGTTTACCTTTCCTATACTTAGCACTCCCATCGTGTTTTTGTGTTGTTTGATGTTGTACCGTTCTTACTCGCCCCTATTGGATATCTGTGAAAAAGAGCTTTTTAGCTCATCGGATTCCTCCACTATAAATACACATTCTGATTCCGATATGAGAAGTCTAAATCTGGCTTATGTAACCATGACATTCCCTCGATTCCTCCATCAAAATATCCGAGGGAGCGAGCATCGATGACGCACTGCCGTTGTTTCATTTTAGCCCTCTAACTCCGAGACGGTAAAAACAAACAGCAAAGCGAATACGAACAAAGTCAACGCTTTCTAAGCGAACAAAGTACAAGCGCAGAGGAGAAACGAGCTGTGCAAAGAGGCGACTCGATCGCTCAACGAGCGGCTGCGGCGGCGTGAGCGGGGATGGGCACTCTTGGCTCAAACAAAAACGAACAGAAATTATTTCACGCAAACGCCGACTCCTGCCCGCCTTAACGCCGCGCACATTCGCGGAGTGGCGCCGCGGGTGACGAGAAAAGCTGGATTCTGCAAGTCCAAAGGGGGGACGCGAGGTTTGTAACGAGCGACGCGACGTCACCCCCGTCGCGGCACGACTTTGTCGCGGCCTTTCGCCTTAAATCAAAACAACGGACCGGAGGACCAGTCGCGCTCCGAGCGGCGGGGCGGTGCCTCCGACGGGGACAGACATTCCTGCGCGCACAATTCAACGGCACGCACCAAACGTCTCCATTTCGGCGGCAGACAATGGTCACTCGATCAAGATTGAGGGTTTTTTTTTTACTACTCCGTAAAAATTGCGCTCTTTTTAAGTAGCAGGAGAAAATTTACAGCTCAAAGCAGATTTGTTTTTCAGAGCGTAAAACAAGCTCGTCGGTAGCTTCGCCGGGCAAAACGCGCTGCCATCTTTGGTGGGATAAAACGCAGATTCTACGTTTGGGATTTGCCCGGCCCGTCAGTGACGTCCGAGACCACCGTGCGTCTCTGCGTCCACGGGCCCCCACCCCCCTCCTCCGCCCCCCCACCGAGCGATGCGCGGTGTGTCTCTCGGCGACGTTTAAAACCCGCTCCGTGTAATCACCGAAGCAGAAACACATTGACGGCGACTTTTGGGACCTCATCGGGCGGTCTCCACTGGGGCGTTCAAATCCTGCAGAAGACTGATGCCGTTACGCGTATTTACACAACGGCGTGTATGTGAAACGTGCGGTGGGGGGGGGAACGAAAGACGACCTCCCCCACCCCGCGCCAACCTCGCCCCCCTCCCATTTAGCCGTACGAACTGCCTGGGAAGAGCGCTGATCTGAGCAGGTGTTAGTCGTGAGCGGGATCGGCGCTGTGGACACAGCGGCAGCTGGACGCAGTGCTGGCCCGCACCGACTCTCGCTCACAAAACGTGCCTCGTCAATTTCATGTGTGTGTGTGTGTGAAAGTGTGTTGTTCGTAAAAATGGAAGGAACCGAGAAGAGAGGAGCGTGCTTCAGCCGCACCGAACCTCACAAAAATAATATTCAAGGCCTACCTTGGCTCCTCCCACCCTCAACCAGTATATATACAAATACTGTTTCCTTGGAATTTCTCTCACTTGATACTGCTATCGTGCTGTGACGGTTCCACCTGAAGACGGAAGCTTGTGTTGCCTCCGAAACGTCGTGGTTTTTATTTTATTTTACTTTTATTAATTTTTATTTTTTTACCTACGTGACTTTACCGAAAAAACCTAAGAATAAGAGAGGAGAACCTAGCAACGAGTGGCTCGCTGACGACGTCAGAGATTGGTGCCAGAAAGATGTGGCCACTGTGCAAATTGGCACTACAAGACGGTCAGGAAAGTGGAAACGAATGACGAAATGTGGCAGTGGACACCTACAGGCCTAGCTGCCCATGGATCGTGATGATGATATGAAAATATACTTCTTCGCCTCACTGTGCCCTCAATCATCTATCATCTACTGCTCGACGGGCGCCGTGGTGGCTAGGAGATGTTAACCAACTCGCCTGGTATACAGGAGGTCGTGGGTTCGATCCCGACCCTGACGCCTGCTGTATATGTTGAGCATTCATGTTCTCCCTGTGTAGCGCGGATTTTTCTCTGGGTCCTCCAGTTTTTCCCTCCACATTTGGTATCAACGTCACACGTTTAGAGTATTTGGCTGCTATAGGTTTCCACCTGATAAGCCACTTCATTGAGCTATCATTCGTGGGCCTTACTTGGTAAAATAAATTTTGTTTTTGTTTACTTGGACTCGAATACATTCAGGAATCCACGTGTTCCTATTTTCATCTCTCGGTGTAATTTTAAGCGTGCACCTTCTCCATGCTTCGTTATGCAATGGGCCGGTTCTTCAAAAAAGGTCATCGCTATATTTGCGAGGCCGTAGACAATTATCCGCGTGTCTGGTGGCGATGCCGCTGGGTGGGAAGGCATCGTGTTACTCGAATGACGATGGAGGGGGGGGGGGGATTCACCTTCAGACATGAAGTAGGGAATGCGAAATCGCCCCTCCAGTACCCTCTGCTTGAGGATGGGCAGCGTCGGACCGTCAAACGGGAGGGCTCCACACACCAGCACGTACAGCACGACTCCGAGGGACTGCGGGACACACGCACGCAACAAAGATCCCCCGTATAGCCTTAACAGACTGTAGGGGCAAGTGCTGTTAGCGAGCACACGCAACGCACACGCCCACCGGCACGTAACACACGCACGCACACACACACACACCACCACCGGCACGCACGCAATCGTTTATTGTGCATCAAACACACAGAGTGGGCACTCGGAATGGGTTTTTGATTTTAGAGAATATTTGGATTTCTTTGGGTCTAACAATAGCGACGTCACCCGATGCCCCATGGCAGCACTTTCGGTGGGAAAAGCATGGAAGTGGCATCATGCAAGTGGCATCGTGCTTTTGGATCAATCCAAAAGAAAACTGTCAAAACTTATAACATACAAAATAAAGATGATCGATTATTTGAAACAATCCGAAAAATCGGGAACACATTCCGAACAGAATTGGGATCTTCCTTATTACAATATTTTGGCTTAGCGATTTGAAGCTGCGGTATCTCCGATGAGAACGGTTGGCTCCGATTAGCACGACTGCCCACGTACAGTGTGAAAGAAGTTCAACATACATACGTGCATCTCTGCAAGCCTGTCTATATGTAGAACTTCTTTCCCACCAGTGATTTGCACCGGACGTGCGTGCGTAGCTTTTTCTTTCGCGAGCCATATTCACACGTGGCCCTCAAAGAGTGTCGGCGAAGGGGCCGCGCAGTTGCTTGCGGGCCCATTTGACCCCGGCAACCGCTACGGCTCGCCCCCTGCCAACCGCTACGAGCCCCCCCCGCCGCCGCCGCCGCCGCCGCCACCGCCACTCACCCAGACGTCCAGCTGCGGCCCCTCGTACTCCAGCCCCTCGAACACCTCGGGGGCGGCGTACGGCGGGCTGCCGCACCACGTGGTCAGCGCCTCGCCCCGCCGGAAGAAATTCCCAAATCCAAAGTCTGCGCCGCGGGAGGTCATCGTGGGGTCATGGGGAGGGAGGGGGGTGAGGAGGGGAAAGACGTAGCGGTAGTTGGCAACAATTCGGAGCGCGGGCATTATGTGTTGAGTGTTCGTAACACTATTCTTGGGTTTTTTCGATAAAGTCACGTAGGTAAAAAATAAAAATTTATAAAAGTAAAATAAAAATAAAATAAAAATCACGACGTTTCGGAGGCAACACAAGCCTCCGTCTTCAGGTGGAACCGTCACAGCACGCTCGCTGTATCAAGTAAATGAGGATTTATTTTAATTTTACTTTTATTTTTTTTAATTAAAATTTTTTACCTACGTGAGTTTACCGAAAAAACCCCAAGAATATGAATCCTTGCAGTCACGAAACCTTCAAATCTAGAATTCGTAACACTAGTCGATGTGCAATGTGTACAGTCCTTTGTAAATCCAAAGCTGGTTGGAGGGGGGGGGGGGCGCCTCCCAACTCTGCACGGGTTGCGGAGGTTATTTGACCGTACTTCACCGTGCTCGTCAATGGGGGTTGGCGTCAGCGGCTGAAGCACAAACGCGAGCGAGCAGAAGTAAAGTAACATCAAGTGATATTTCTGCAAAGCGACCCAGTGACTTATAATAATATCCTGTTATGCACGTAATCCCTCATCAAAGCACTCACCCAGGCTCAAACCCTGCTTAGCTTCCGAGATCCGATGAGATCTGGCACATTCCGGGTGGTTTTGCATGAATAAATTCGCACTTAGCCAGAAAGCCTCACCGAGTTCCGAGACGATTTTCTATTCAGGCGGTTCCAACTTGGGATGTTTGGCAAATGCATTTTTGCGTGTAACAGGAAACTGGGAGTGTTTGGGGAAAACTCACTCGTAAAAAAAAAAACATATGAACTGAACACAAAATAGGTCAACAACCTACTTGCTGTACTTCCACTTCGCAGGAACTTAGTGCTCTGTGGATGGTTGCATTACACATATACACGATCCGACAGCCTCTCCACCACGTCACTCAAGTACTCTAAACGCATGTTTAGAAACGTGCGTTTAGAGCAATTAGCTGCTATAAATTTGCACACGATAAGCCACTTCGTTGGGCTACGATTCGTGGTCATGTCGCTTCTAAAAGAGCTATAGCTCAGGGGGCTTTACTTGGTAAAAAATAAAATTGTTGATAGTTCTAGTTGAATAGTTTAACCATGGGGGTGTCGAACAATATTATTTGAATTCCTGTGAATTAATTCAATATTGGATAAGCTAGACGATCGAACGATCTAGAGGGAAGCAGAAGCGGGAGACGGGAGAAAATGAGAGGGAGACAATGAGATGGAGGAACGAGATTAGTAGATTTGGGATTTGGAACGCTCACAGCCAAGACAGAAATAGAAAATAATTGACATCAACGCAAACATTACAAATTAATTGATTTTCAAATGGGTTACCCAAACGGCGGAATAAAACGTCCACTCAAACACGTGCACTCATCTCAAGACGTCTGCCACACTTGGGAGGTGCAAACATCGCCAAACGAGGATTGTTCAACATGCGTTTAAATGCAATAAAAAAAAACTAACCACGTCTCATCACGTTAGCTACATTTAGAAGGGTTAAAAACAGCGACGTTTGAAGAAGAGAAAAAAAACCCCAACAAATTTTATTTGCGAGGGAACAATGGAAAAATTAACGATGTGTTGTGGTCCTGCAGTTCACTGACGTGTGTAGGGGTGGAGAGGTGGGGGGGCGCATTATTGCTGAAGTGGCAATAATAGCAATCCCACTGGGACCTATGGAAACATGGCACCAGTAGGGACCGTTAATCAAATGGATGAACATAATTTGGTATTTGTGCTGGATAGATTTGAATCGGCTCTTTCCACGCACAGTCCGGGCCGGGCTTGTGCAGACTCGAAACCCGTTTGTTTGCAAGTCCTTCTCCGAACATCATATTCTAAAACAACAATAAACAAACCCACCACAACAACAACAACAAAAAACCCACGAAATATGGGCAAAATAAGGTCATTAAATGGCTCCACATTACAACCAAAAAAAATGTGGGTCCTTGACCGACTGCCACGGGGTAACAACGGAAAAGGAGATGATGTCACAGATCCCAGTCACTTCCTGTTCGCTGTCACGACATTTAACGGCCATGTGTGCGCGCGTGTGCGCGTGTGGTGGCGCAGCGGGGAGCGGTGGCGCAGTGGTTAGAGAGCGCTGCGTTACTAACCCGGCCGCACGGGTTCCATTCCCGCTTCACGGCCAACACCAGTGACGATTATCTGAACCGGTCCTGGGCCTCCCTTAGGTCGACTGAACCTCAAATGAGTACCTGGTGCGGTGTGTAAACATCGTGGTGCTGGCCACCCACCCCCTCGTGTGCCGTGCCGGCCTTCATAGGCACTACTCGCAAACAGCACTTGCCCCAAAATTCTTCTAAGGCTACATGGGGGTCTTTGTCCTTGTTTGTATATTTATTTTCCTACCCCCCCAAAAAAAGCACTGCCTGTTCCCAGGCTAATTCCACAACAATGGGTTTTTTTTTGCAAGCAACATTTTCCGCTACCTTCATTAATGCGATAAGAGCCGGGGGAGAGGGAAAAGACTCAACATTATAAAGTTTAAGAGGAAGTCCCTTGGAGTAAGGAACCATGATGAATGCTGTACATTTTCCCACAACTGACGCTCTTGCCAAAACGCTCATTTCATATCAGAGTAATTTGCCAAGCGGCGAATAAAATAAAACTCGACCTTCAGAGACGACGGTGCCACGATAGTGAAATGCGACGTTTGCCACTGGGCGAGCTTTCCCATGCTGGTGGAATTCACTCTGGCCCGTTGTAGGATATTTTTCGTAGGATTTTTTTGTAGGATTTATTTTGTAGGATTTATTTTGTAGGACTTATTTTGTAGGACTTATTTCGTAGGATTTATTTTGTAGTATTTATTTCGTAGGATATTTTGTAGGATTTATTTTGTAGGATATTTTGTAAGACTTATTTTATAGGACTTATTTTGTAGGACTTATTTTGTAGGACTTATTTCGTAGGATTTATTTTGTAGTATTTATTTCGTATGATATTTTGTAGGATATTTTGTAGGACTTATTTTATAGGATTTATTTTGTAGGATTAATTTTTTAGGACTTATTTTGTAGGATTTATTTTGTAGGATATTTTGTAGGATTTATTTTATAGGATTTATTTTGTAGGATTTTTTTTGTTCAAACGTCCGTGGAGCGTGAAACCGAGAGACTGAATTTAATGGTGAAAGGTACGATTTAATGCACGCGATTAAGCATCGCTCTCAAGGCTGCCAATGAACTACGTACAACTGCATGAAAGTCACGTGTAAAAGCATTAAAATAAAAACTACGTACAAAGTAAACCTGTTGGCAACATCTGTTGCACTGGAGGGTTTGTAGCTACTCAACACAAAAAAGGGCTTTTCGTGTTCAGTTTGCTGTCCTTCCCCCACACCTCCGATTGGCACGGTTGGCTATGTACGGTGCGAAAGAAGTTCAACATACGTAGATGCATACCTATGCTTGCACGCATGCTTTTGTTTACGTCTGCCAGTCGTGCCGTCGTTCTGCCGCTCTACGCCGTTGCCTCTTGACTCCGCGCAGACATTTATCGCAGGCGTAGGTGCACGCGAGAGAGCACACGGGGAGCTGGTGACAGGGGCGGCATCGATGTGTCCCCCAAGCGGTGTTGCGCAAAGCGGATTTTGGCCCTTAATCGAGATTTTTCGTGTCGCCATTTGCCCGAAGGACGTTTCAAAATCCCACCGGTTACCGCCACGTACCGCTCGCGTTCAACATACCGCAAGGTGCTACGAGCAGGAAGAGAAGGGTCGTTATTCGTCAAATTGTACCTCTCACCAAGAAAATATGAAGAACAAAATATAGCAATTTGATAATATACACCAAACGAAAGTGCCGATGAGCGTGTCCAATGCGCTCTCGCAAATGAGGCTTTATTCTGGAGAAAAGTTGATAGCCCGCATAGTCGTGCGAGCTTCGTTGGAACACTTCACAAGGCACTTCTTATAGTTTGTGCAGTCTCCCCACATAGGATTTACTTTTATTCATCCACTTAAGCTGCCCACTCTCAACCAAAGCCCACGTTTGGACGATGAGATTTCACGAGTTATCTAGATTCTCCTGTACGCCTCTCGCAATTAGGTTTTGGGGAATAAGGCATTTAATTATTTGACTAACACCAAACTATTTTACCATGTAAGGTCCACGAAGCTATATTCTATAGCTCTTTTCGGAAGTGACCTTGCCACAAATGATAGCTTAACGATGTTAATCCTAAACGTGGAGGGTAAAACCGGAGAAAAAAATCCACGTGACCACGGGGAGAGAGACACCGCAAACTCCAAATATACAGCAGCAGGCGTCAAGGGTGGGGATCGGACCTCATGAAACTCCAGCATACCAGGCGAGCTGGTTAACATCTCGCCACCACGGCGTCCTGGGTACCAACGGACCGTCACTCCACCTTTCTAGATTTGAAGCTTTCGTGACTGCAAGGATTCATATTCTTAGGTTTTTTCGGTAAAGTCACGTAGGTAAAAAATTTAAATTCATAAAAGTAAAATAAAAATAAAATAAAAATCACGACGTTTCGGAGGCAACACAAGCTTCCGTCTTCAGGTGGAACCGTCACAGCACGATAGCTGTATCAAGTAAATCATTTTACTTGCTGTGTCAAGTAAATCATTTAAAATAATTTTACTTGATACAGCAAGCGTGCTGTGACGGTTCCACCTGAAGACGGAAGCTTGTGTTGCCTCCGAAACGTCGTGATTTTTATTTTATTTTTATTTTACTTTTTTTAATTTTAATTATTTTTCCTACGTGACTTTACCGAAAAACCTAAGAATACGTCACTCTACCGTGAGCTACCTGCCCTTTCCCAGACCATGAGACCAGCAAAAAAAAAACCTCCCAACGCCGAGGTCGAGCAGCGAGTCGTGACGAGCGGTCTCCCGGGATGCGCTTCGCCGGGTCTATAACCGGGAGAAAAAAGAAGTTTTTTTTAGCAGAATTTTTGTTCCAGACCCGACCTTCACAACTGGCAGACATAAGCGCCTGATGGACTCCTGCTAACGCCGTCACTTTACTGTAAATAACGTCACTGTACGGCCGCGGTGGAGGCTGCTGCGGCAGCGGCGCGGATACCGGCTCCTCCACAACCGCACCGTCGGAAAATGCAGCAGAGGGGGTGTGGGTGACAGGGAGGTCACAAGCCAGTCGAGGGTTTAACCTCTCGCACAGCCAGTCACATTTTTTCCACGTCCGATGGAAATCTCGTCTTTAATGGCAGAGTGCACCTGTCCTTTCGGTTAACAACGGGGCTATTGGGAGCTGGGAAAGATGTCTTGAATTATTATCAACGTGTCCCTCTGTCTGTGCCAGGTTCCACATCTCCGGCCGGGGCGACCTCACATTTTTTTTAAAAACAGAAATGCGTTTTTTTGCATCTTCCAAG
>CM025660.2:3784609-3800095 GCA_014621495.2 Entosphenus tridentatus | reverse complement strand
CCCCCCCCCTAGGTGCGTGACGTCATTTATGGACGGCCCCTAAGAGCTATAGGATCGGAGGAAAACCTTTTCTATACGAGCACCACCGATTATCACGGTTGGCTACATACGGCGCGAGAGAAGGCCAACGTACAATACGTACAAGATCACCCAGCGTGTATTTAGTGTAACTTTACTGTGCAGGATGTGCAGGACGTTTGTTCGAATGAGATCCAGGCGTGACGTCAATGTCTGGGTTGACTGTGGAATACGTTAGCTAATGTGAACACACACGTGACTTTTATGCTCAATTAGCGCATAGGAACATGCATATAGGAACATGCATATCGAATGTACTGCACAAAACTGGATGAATTACTTATCAGGTGGCATCTAAACCAACTATTTGCTTAATCAGCTTATCTGGCGTGTGTTTGTATATTTGTTGATCGTGGGGTGCATTTCATAATTTACTTTTTTTTAATTCCAGCTCAGATAGCGTGTCATTGACAGCGCGTGGCACCAGCTACCACGTGCTGCGTGTGACTGCACGTTCATCGCTCGACAAACACGGCATCCACTCTGCCATCCCGTTCTGCCAAACCGAGCGTGTGCGCGTCCGTGATATTTTTCGTGCTCATCCGGCCAGCGCGAGTCTCCCCTCGGCCCCCATCTCGCAACCACCAAAACTGAAGACGACGTAGAATTGTAATGTATTACTTACTGTTAGTAACTCAGCTTATTTTAGAGTATATTTAGTATAATGATACTATGTAGTTTATACTTTAGTTGTTTACGTGGTGGTTTTAGTTACTGTAGCTACATACTATTAACACTTCTTCCCTTTATTAATGCTACCCCTATCCCCTCCCTGTGATGCTGCTAATCCTGCATCATGCACGGGCAAAGTAGCACTAATCACATACCTGCATTTCCCATAAATATGCTAAATTCCTCTTGATATGCAAATTATTTTGTCAAGGCGCCCCTTTCCCCCCCCCCTTCCAACCCAGCTTATATATATGCTCCAAGCACGTGTGCTGTTTCATTCAGACGCTGTCGCCTCGACAGACCTGGTTTCACCTGAGGACGGCTGCTTGCGTTGTGGCCGAAACGTCGTGAGAATTATTTTATTATGTTTTATTTTTATTATTTTATTACTTCCCTTCTACGTGACTTTACCGAAAGAATCAAGAAGAAGCTGAAGAGACTTCGCAAAGAAACCGACAAGGCATGTCGATAACACTCGGCGTGGCCAATCCGCAATTTTGGGAATTACACATCTGATTTAGCGGTAGCTTCCAGGGCCGCCTTTTTTATTTTATTTTAAAAGCCTGCTTAAATATTTGCCGAGTGAGCAGCAAGCTGCATTGTACGTGCGCGACGCACACACCCAAACGACGTATGTCCTGGCTCCCAAGCCAAATGTACTTTGGCATTGGAGAGCCACTGTTGATTCCAGCAACATCAGATCGCATTTGCTGAATAGACACCCCCCCCACCCAGTGGAAATTTATGTATTTTAACATCATCGCCTGGCCTCCATTAATAATAGATCGGGCCTTTGACTATGCGGCTAATAAGGCGAGCATGTACGTAAACCTTCCACCCAAAAACAAAGACAAAGATCCCCCGTATAGATTTAACAGAATGTTGGGGCAAGTGCTGTTAGCGAGCACCTATGAACGCCGGCACGGCGCACGAGGGTGGCCAGCACCACGCCCGTCCGCCTTTGTCTCCCCAGTTGCAATGTTTACACACCGCACCAGGTACTCATTTAAGGCTGATGCGACCTAGGGGAGGTCTAGGACCTGTTCAGATAATCGTCACTGGTGTTGGCCGTGAGCGGGAATCCAACTCGGGACACCGGGTTCGTAGTGCAGCGCGCTAACCGCTACACCACCGCTCCCACGCACACAGAGACAACTAGAAAATAAGGGGTGTGTGGAGAGGAAGATGAATTTCTGTTGAACTTCAAACGGGTGAGAAATGCATCTCGCTACAATTGCGCAACGTTTTAGAACAGCTGACCTATTACTTAAATCGTGTTTTTTTTTTTAAACACGGGCGCAAATATTTCGGATCTCATAAGCAAGGCGGTTTTATTTTTTCGCCTCGATTTCCATTCTCTTCGTCGGGTGTTTCCTTGATTTCATTTGGCCTTCGCCGCCGTCACATTCTTGGGGCGACCCGGCTCACTCCTGAGAAACGAGACACCCTCACACCCCACCCCCGCGTCTCTCAGTGGGCTCACCTGAGCTGCGTGAAATGAAACTTGATACACAAAAAATTAACCCGTAAAAACAAAGTTTTTCACTATAAATCCTTTATATGCGTGGCATCGGTTTTATTTTATTATTAATTTCTGTTTTTCTTGAGTAAGAGTTTCATTTTTATCACATTGGTATTTTTAATTAAATATGAAAAAAAATGTCCTAAAAAGAAAATAAATTGTCACGCACAACGAGTCTGTGTGCAAAATGTCAGCTCGATTGGATCACGGGAAGTGGGTTAAAAAACGACCGAAAGATTTGCACGGTCGTAAGCAAGCAAGCAAGCGAACTTAATATAAAGGATTTAAAAAGCTACGCGTACCTTCGAAATCCCCACGCACCTCCGATGCGTCTCTATGGACCGTCTCTACACGGCGGATCGGTTAGCGTTGCGCTACGGATCCGGGCACCCGAGTTCGATTCACCGTCCAAGATCAGTGACAATTATATGAACCGGTCCTGGGCCTCCCTCAGATCGACTCGGCCTCAAATTAGTACCCTGGTGCGATGTGTAAACATTGCCACTGGGGAGACAAAGGCGGCCGGGTGTGGTGCTGGCCACCCACCCCCTCGTGTGCCGTTCCGGCCTTCATAGGTGCTCGCTGACAGCACTTGCCCCAACAGTCTGTTCAGGCTACACGGGGGATCTTTGTCTATGTCATGACAGTGACCCCCTCCCCCCCCACGTGACTCTTGCGGAATGAAATCTTGATCTTGTTGTAGCACGGGGTCTCTTTATTTTTTTAATCGAGTTTTTCCGAAGCTTGTGTGGGGAGGGGAGTTGACTTAATTTGAAGGAAAAAAAACCGAACTCATTCTCCACTAACTCATTCTCCGCCAACTCATTCTCCCGCGACCCGTTGTCCCCCCCCCCCCCCCCCCCCCCCCCCCCCCCCCCCCGTTCTATTTTGCCACGAGAGCACAACCAGACCCCCCCACACCAACCCACGTGTGCGTAGCGTATGGGGGGTGGGTGTGTGGGGGTCACATTTCAATTGCTCAGAGCAAATCCCCCCCCCGGCTCCCAACCCCCTGCCCAGTCATGTCCCGCATGCTAATCATCCAATTGACGTCAAACGCTAACTCTCTCGCGCCTTGAAGCGAGAGCCTTGTGGCATTTCAAAATAAAGGCCCTTTCGGGTGGGTGCAGAACGGTGCCGGCTCGCCACCCATTTGTTGTTTTTCACGCTGATGCTGCTGCTGCTGCTGCTTCGAGCACTCGTGCTCGTCATAAAACGTGAACTTAATACATCCTGGCAAGTTTTGAAAATTTAATGAGGTCCAACCTGTTTGGGGGGGGGGGCTGCCGCTCCCTGCGCGGACCCACAATGCGCCTGCCGCTCACGGCCAACATCAGTGGCGAATATCTGAACTGGGCCCCCCCCTAGGTAGACTCAGCCTTGAATGAGTTCAGTGCAGTACCCGGCGTGGTGTTGGCCTTGACAGGTGCTTGTGAAAAAGCACTGGCCCTGACAGTCTACGTAAAGCTACCCCGGGGTTTTATTTACCTTTGTGCGCGCTATGTGAATAAACAAGCAAGTTCGATACACTAAGCAACCCGAGTTCGATTCGCGACCCGCGGCCAATTGCTCTTAAATGAGTAATCCCGGTCCGGCGTCTGGCCACCAGCAACGGGCAAGCCAAAGGTGGCAAGCCCCAGGCAAAGGTGCATTGTGACCTGACCGCACGAATCGCCCATCCCCCACGTGTGCCGCACACGGGCCACACATAATAGGTGCTCGCTAAGCAGCGTTTGGCCACAGCGGTTCGAAAGTCTCAGCGGAGAGATAGATCCTTGTCTTGCTTGCGTGCGTGCCGCTTTTTTTTCGCTCGGCCAGACTTATCGGACGCGTGCCAAGCTGCGATTGGGAACGTTTTACATGGAAGTGGCAAAGACGCGTTTCTGTTGCGGGCGTTTTTTTTGTCGCTGTTGTTGTTGAGAAGCACGTGTCGCCAACGAATGGCCAAAGTCACGGGACAATGCACGGAGATTTCAACAACAGCCCACGACGACCCCCGGTCAACCCACACCGCCGAAACAAGCAAGTGCCCAGTCGTGTCCCAAACACGGACAAAAAAAAGCCCCTTTGCACTCCCATCACGCGGAAAACTCCGTGCCTGCTGGTCCCATACTCTTGTTGTACAGCTTGCTTTGTTGCGATGGAAGTGTGGGAGGGGAGGGGTGGTGGTATAGCGGTTAACGCAGCTGCACTACGAACCTGGCTATCGGGAGGGGGGGGGTCGATTCCGGCTCACGGCTAACGCCAGTGACGATTGTCCCAACCGGTTATGGGCCACCACTAGGTCGACTCAGCCTCAAAAGTAAATATCGCTACTAGGGAGACAAATGCGGTCGGGCGTGGTGCTGGCAACCCACCCTCTCGTGTGCTGTGCCGGTATTCGTAGGGCCTCGCTAAGAGCACTTGCCCCAACAGTCTGTGAAGGCTACACGGCGGATCTTTATCTTTGTACATTCACAGCTCTTCCAACTAAGTGTGCGTCTTATGATCCTGCACGCGCGCGTGCGTGTGTGTGTGCGCGTGTGTGTGTGCGCGTGTGTGTGTGTGCGTGCGTGTTTGTGCGCGTGTGCGTGTGCGCGTGACCAGATTTGACGTTGATGTTGACCAGAATGATATAACTTTTAAAAACTCCGTTGACACTAGGCACGTCTTCATTTCCTCCAGAAGCATCTCATAATCCGGGGAATAATGTAACATTAAACGAACATTCTGTTTGAGCTATGGCAACGGTTCTGTTTGAGTATGAGGTTACAAAGATAAACACCACAACAGCACAGTGCGTGTGTGTATATATATACACACACACATTGTAATCTCATGCAGAGTTAGATGTAGATTCTCGATTGGAGAGAGTATGAACCAACGTTTACGTAACGTTACAAAACACACAAGAACGACTTTAGTCGTAAACACAACACAACCATTGCATCCTTCAGTGACCCACTTTGGACTTTGTTCGAATTCTTTCATTCGCGTTTCAATCCCCACCTATTGTTTTAAAGCCTTCAAAGAAATCACGATCTGGCGTTTTTGTTAATACGGTTAGCTGAGCTTACTCAGGAAAACATAAAAGCGATGCCGTACCGCGCACATGCACGACATCGATCAGGCATCGATTTGCCGACTGTAAGATTGAGTTTTCCTCTCGAGATGCAGAATGGGCGAGTGAGAATCCATTATTTACGATTGTTTTTGTTAAACGTATGCAAATCACGCACCGACGTCACTACAGCAGGAGGTTTACAGGAAGAAAAAAAACTAAAAACATTTGTGGAGGTCCGACGAAAGGGGAAATCCGTTCCACAGTTATCCATCCCTGGTATCACTGCTGCTGTCAGTAGGTCACGTGTGCACAAATGTATATTGATGGTAACCCACCACAAGGGAACCACAATGCAGTTTTTCAGCAACTGCTGACGGCTTTTGCATGACGTGCAGAGGCTGTGAATGAAACACTGCAGTGCTCCGTTAGACAATCCATAAATAATCATTGTTATTAGTCGTCGTCGTAATAATAACATCGAGGACTGGGAACTACACCTCCACGCTGGCTGACGAGGTGGCTGGCTGGCTGCCTGGCTCGGCAAGACGAGCGGTAAATGTCAAATAAATACACTAACGAGGTGGGACAACGAACGCACAAACGAGGTCGTAAACCACGTGGAAAACAATACAAACGAGGTCGTAAACCACGTGGGAAACAATACAATACAAAAAACAAATCGATTCTCGACTCGAATCACAAACCTCAAATTGTGATAATCAGTCACATTGGCTGGGCCGTGTCAAATTGGCTACGTACGGCGTGAAAGAAGTTCCGCGTGCATACACGTACTTATAATCACCTGACCTCCAATGCACGTCACACACGAAACCACGTGAGCCGTTGTTGTTGTTTACAAGATGATGCTTGCGCAGGGTGGTGGTCCAGATGTCATGTGACCGCACCCCTCTGTTTGAAATAAAACTCACTTTAATAACACATTAAGTGGAAACACCCTGTCTAGGGGAACGGCCATACCCTCGCTCTCATACACATCCCATGAGCAAAGGTTGGCTACGTACAGGGGGGGAGGGGAGGGAGGCAAATTAAGTTAAACGTGCACGCGTGCGGACGTACACACACCGTGCGGCTCAACGAAAGTGGGAATCGGAAAGGGGCACCACGAGCCGCTTTAACGGCGTCACAAAAGGAGGCAATTCGAGAAATCCTCCTCCTCTCTCCTCGCCCCAGCCGCTGTATAAACCGCTTACTCAATGCCGTGCAGCTAAACAACAACACGTGATGCGAAGACTCCCACCCCTCCTCCTCCTCCTACCCGGCCGTTCGTATGACCGCCGACTGAACTCAGCTGTACCCACGTGGCTTCTATGAGTCCAACCCCAAAACCTGACATCGCAGACAAAGAAACCCAGTAAAGTCTCCATCCCGGAGGCTGTTGGGGAAAGTGCTGTTAGCGAGCACCTGTGAAGGCCGGCACGGTACCACGAAGGGGTTTGTGCCCGGCCAGCACCACGCTCCGACCGCCTTTGTCTTCCCGGTGGCGATGATTTTTACACACCGCACCAGGCAATCAATCGAGGCGACCTAGGGGAGGCCCGGTTCCGACAATCGTCACTGGTGTTGGCAGTGAGCGGGAATCGAACCTGGGAGGCCGGGTTCGTAGCGCAGCGCGCTAACCGCTACACTACCGCTCCCCACCACCACATTTACTCAGTATGCAAAAACACAGCCGATGTTGCCGAGTCAGGGTCAGGTGAGGAAGACAGCCCAGGATTGACTACGGATGGGGGAGGGAGGAGCGAGCGCCTTTCCTATAACCGTTGCGTTTTGTTTGCAGAGGTGAAACGCTCGAAGGAAAAGGTGGAAAGCGTGAACGACCGTCCGGGTGGTAAAAGGATTGCTGCTCATTTGACCCTCAAAGCACCGAGCCAGCGGCGAGTCATTCCACATTACCGTGGCAGGAGCCAAGCATTTCCATAACTAATCGCCTTCGCGGAAAGACACAAAGTAAAAGTCGTTAATAATGGAGAAACACGCGGCCGACGCGATGCGCCTGCGGGTACGGTTGCAATGAATAAATGAGTCAGGCTTGGGGGTTAAGGGATCATTCTAGGGCAGTGGCAAAGGTCGCAGAGTTTAGTGGTTGAGGCAATGCCGCGCGAATGGGCCAGACGTGGCTGGAGAGTTCTCCAACCACGACAATTGTACGTGCGCTGAACTTCTTTTGCACCGTACGTAGCCAACCGCGCTAGTCGTAGGCGCCACTCGGTTTGGCCCCCCAATGGCGTGGAATGATCGCGCTGACAGGGCACCAGCTTTGTATCCCCCATAACCCCCCCCGGGCCGGGGCCCACTCCTCCACACTTCTATCTGAACGTAATACATCAACGTAATGCGCGCGCGTTACCTCCGCCAAGAGAGAGAACGGGCAATGCAGGAAACAACAACGGCCATTTAACGTGTTCGTTTTTTCGTTAAAATGGTGCTTGAGACAAATTTGCAACGCGGCTGATGTTGACCTTTTCGGGGGAAATATATGTTTCAATCGATTTGTAAAACAACAAAAACTCATGTTTTTAAAAAATACGTAAAATAAACAAAATGACGTTTCGCCCAATGGTCCTTCATAGCGATGAGAATCTATATTTTATTTAGGTCATAGTGTTGTCGATTAATGCGCCGTTGAGGTTTTATTTTCCCCTGCGCCACCGCCAACGTAGCAGCAGCGGCACCGCCGCGTTTACGAAAAACAAAGTGCTGTATGTTGAACTTCTTTCGCACCGTACGTAGGAACGGAACGAACTCAAGTTAAACATTTTCATGCTGTTACCCACCACTCCCCCTTCCCCCCCCAAGCTCCCCCCAGCACAGTGTTCCTCCAATGTTTTGGAAGGAGAGAAACAAACTGCTGACGGTTAAAGGTCAATGTACCATACTACGCATTGGTCTCGGCGATAGGATTACAATCTGGATAAAAAGATATAGCCACGGCCAGGTTACCCGATGTGTCCCCTAGCGACGCAGTTACCACCTGCTCTGTTCGTTTACAAACCCCTCTCATTCATTCGCAATCAACTTCTCAATTGTCATCGAATACGCGCCGTGTCTACTGCACACTGCATACGACACCCGCGCGGTAATTATAACCCCCCCCCCCGCCGCCGCTGTTAGCCCAGCGCGCGCGCGGACGCAATGGAAACTCGGAAGGTTCCGTAAAATACTGGACGCGTGGCAACGCATTAATATTTACGGGCATTCGGACATGGGTCTTAATGTGCTCCAACGGAGAGTCTGCGAAAGTGGGGGAAAAAATAGTCAAAATATATGATAAATTAAGCAGCGGATGGAACGCTGTTGTAGCAATTGTGATATATTGTGTGTGAGTGTAAATAACACGTGGTTCTGTCTCGAGTATGGGGTATGCATCGATGTGCTTAGATTATGCGAGCGTGTTCATTACAGCTCAGTTGGAGAGGTAGTCGTGGGCCCACGAAATACAAGGGCGCTAGTTGAAATCTCAGCCAGAATTTTGCTGAGTGCACAATCACAATCACATCATCATCACCCCGATCACCATTATAACCCTCATCGCCAATAACCATTATCAACAACATTATCTGTATCATCAAGCACATCATCACGATATTTATCATTGCAATCATCACAATTAACGTCATCATCTCTACTCTGTAATGGGCACCCCCTCCTTGCGAGCTGCATCACTGAAAAAGTCAACAACAGTTGCAGCAATCCGACTGTGCTCTGCCGTAGGAATGTGCCGTTTCCACCGCTTACACAGAGGCAACGTCGAAAGTCGTAGCAGTTGAGAGCGTGGCGGCTTTACTTGCCGCGGTGGCGAGATGTTAACTTCCTCTCCTGGTACGTAGGAGGTCGTGGGTTCGATCCCGACCCTGATATTTGGAGTTTGCAAATTCTCCCTGTGGTCCCGTGGCTTTTTCTCCAGGTCCTCCCGATTTTTTCCTCCACATTTAGAATCACAGCATTTATAGTTATTTAGCTGCTATAAATGTTCACGCTTCTAAACACAACAACTATATAGCTCAGTGGGGCCTTACCTGGTATACATGTTTTTAGAAGGAAAAAATAAACCCGACAACGGCGCGAGCCCCCGTGCGAGCTCTCTTACCGGCAAGTTTGACGTTCATGTTGGAGTCCAGGAGCAGATTCTCGGCTTTGAGGTCGCGGTGGACCACGCCGTGCTGGTGGCAGAACCCCACGGCCGCCAAGATCTGCGAGAACTTCCGTCGCGCCTCGCGCTCGCTCAGTCGCCCGTGGCTCGACAGGTAGTCTGCCGAGAGAAGCGGGGAAGGGCGGCGGGGAAGGATGAGCAACGTCTGTGAAGAGTTGCTGTTTTTTGCGGTCGCGCTGTGAAACTCCCCGACGTTGTATACACACGTGGGTTGGCCGCCGAGTGTTGATCGGCTGGAAAGATGTCCCAACCTTTTCACGCCGCGTGCCGGGAGCTTGTTGAAGAAACCGAATTAAACGTGAGCGATCTACTTGAGTTGCCGAAGAAGCCTCCAGCACCTGGGGCGAACCATTGGACATCGCACCAAGCAACATGGAAACACATCGGAGAGAGACGCCCGTTTTGTGACATCTTCCTGCTAAATGCCTCCACAATTGGAGCCTCTACGGGGCAGTTATTACACGTGCACGCACGCACGCTTTGGCGCTTTGCAATTCCATTCTCATTTTGATGCGAACGTGTGTGTGTCATCCACAGGCCTCGTTGACCCGCTACACTTTACGAGGGCCTCCCCACGCGCTCAGGCAGGGTTACATGACCCCCACGCCGCCGTGAGGGTCGTGGGGGTCACATGACACCCACACCGTGCGGACCATGGGGAGTCACGTGACCCTGCTTCACCTTGCTGGTCAGCGCGGGTTGGTTGAGGCGTTAAGGATCAGATAACGCTTGCCACCAATGTTAATTGCAGTCCGAATCAAACTCCGGTTACCCGGGTTCACTGGGCAGCATGCTAATCGTTGCATCACCGCTCCATACAGTTCATAAATGACCTTGATAAAACAAAAAAGACTAATTCTAATTCACCCTGAGTGTGCCCGATCTCTTCTGATCTCTGAAGCTAAGCCGTTTTTAATTCATGCATTCATCGATTCATTCACACCTTACGTGTATGTATCAAACGCAATTCATACGTCATTAATTATCTTGTTCCATAAGATGTGACGTGAGCGCAGAGAGCATTTAGTTTAAAACGTGTTCGCGATTACGCAGCGAATTTTTGTCGAATGTTCTGAACTGCGCCTTTGTAGCAAGTGAATGTAAATGTGAATTAAAATTAATCACCACGAAACTCATTAAATTATAAAGCATTAACAAATGCGCAAAAGTGGCTATGCGCACGCACAAACGCGCACGGGCACGTCAGCAGGGGCAGCCCGAACGCGTGCGGTCGCTCTGAATGCTGTAACGGCACAAAAGGTGAAACGTTTATAGCACCCTGGCCTCGCGTCACCCCGTCGCAGTTGCAACATCTCTACAGACAACGTGCCCCCCGTCTGCCATGTGCACCTCGGTGAGCCGGGGTGAAGAGTTCTCGTGGGCGCGTTTGCAGCGGTGCAGCGGAGAGAGAGGAGAGCGGCAATCTCGCCGCCGTGGCAAGACGTTAACTGCCTCGCCTGGCGTGCATGAGGTTGTGGGTTCAATCCCGACCTTGGCTCCGACTGTATAGTTGGAGTTTGCATGTCTCTCTCTCTCTCTCTCCCCGTGGTCGCGTGGATTTTTGTCCGGGTCCTCCGGTTTTTCCCTCCACATTTAGAATCAACGTGCGTTTATAGAGTATACATTTCCACATGATAAGCCACTTCATGTGTGGCCAGGTCGCTTCTGAAAAAGACCTACGTAGGCCAGGGGGCCTTACCTGGTGAAATGAAAAAAAAGGTAGTAGCAGTCGTAAAAAGACTCGAGTCTTTAGCGGATGGCCACCCTCTCTCCCTCCCTCACTCTCGCGCCAGGCACGACGACTCTCTTTCCAAAAATCAAAAGCAGCATTAAAGTCGAATTTCCTTTTCATGTAAAAACGCCGTGGCATTTTTACGCAACCCAAATTGGCGATTTTGCGAGCTCCCTCGTTTGTTCCGTTTTAACCGTTTTACAAAGCGGAGCGGCGCCAGCAACGCAACAATACGCCCGCCGCGACATGTGTTTTTGTTTTTTACGTAGAAGGCCTTGCCCAGACCTCAAAGCAAAGGGACCAGGGGATCTGAACTTTGTTTGTTACCGACGCTGAGAGTCGGGATTTGAACTCGGGAACCCCCCCCCCCCGCCGCCAAGGAAAGCTGGCCCAGCTTCAATCCGGCAAAGATCACCCGGCCAAGAACACATGTGGATGCCAGGGATAGAGTTGCAAATTGAAATACGCACACACGAGAGCCCATTGCGTTGCGCTGTGAAATGCAAACGTTTTTTAGGCGGTGGTTAATTTTAACCGCTAAACAAGGTGGGAATGATGTCGAATGGGATGGTAACATTTGGCAGTCTGAGATTTTGGATTTTTTTGTTTCATATAAAATGCATATTTTTTAAAAAGCACACCTGCAATGCTAAACTTTTGGTCTCAAATCGAATTCGAAATGATGGCCCTTTTAAAGGCACCGGCATTAAAAAATGAAACCGGCTGAAAAGGATTTTTTTTTTTTAATGCGCCAAACAATGTGGGAAATAGAAATTTAAATCGGCTGCCCTGCACACAATGAAAAGCATAAAAACGCATTTCAAGTTGCGGCCGTTCTGCGCAGACTTTGGGGAATAACGCCGAATTCTGTTTCACTTCGTGCAAAGTGCGAAACACGCATTGTGTCAGCGGTCGCCAGGCAACCGTATCATCACCACCTAAAGAGGACGTTGTCACGGCAACCGCCGTTGCCATGGGAGCCAGGGGGGCGACTGACGTCATTAGAACGTGGCTCCTCCAGTTTGTCCGCGCTCCTAACGCGCGCGCAATCATCTGCAGCCTCGCCGTGCCGCCGCGCGCCTTTCCATCAGGGCCCCTTTGTGCCGCGCGCGCAGACGTCACTTTTCCACGGCGGCGCGCTTCTAGCGTGATGAGTGGAGCCGCCGCAGGGCTCGGAGGGGGAGGGAGGGAGGGAGGAAGGGGGGGGAGGTTTGGTGGAGGTTGGAATTAAAAATAAAGAACTTCGCGCACGGGTTGACCGGTCCGACCGGGCTTTTGAGAGCGCGCCGAAAGGTGCACGAGCGTCGTGACGCGACCGAGTTGGAGTCAATTCGCTGCTGGATGAGGGCTTCCCCCCTCCATACCTGTCAGTGCCTCTCTCTACCTCATCACAGACCAATTCAGACCTTATTGGTCACCCCGTGCCCTTGTAAATCTCAACGTTCATCCCACAAAGTCCCATCACAAGGGAGAAACACAAACATCTAGACAAACATTTTTTTTTTGCCCGTGTTGAAAAGGCTGTAGGCCATATGACCCTGAAAACTCAATTTCCATGTACAAGAATACGGGGTAAACCGTTTGGGTTGACAGATATGCCACTCTCTGGCGTTGGTCGGCGTGGGTTTGGTAAGCGTGGTTCAGATTTTCACTCGTTGCAGATGTCGGTCCAACGGACGGGGTCAACTCAGCGGCGAGAGGGACCACACTGCACTTCTTCAGGAAATGCTGATGGTGTCGGTTTTTTTTGCGTAATGCTCAAAGGCCGAGTGATTTTCGACACGTTTGACACATTTCGTGTTGTTTGAAAAATGTAACTCGGGTCGCCGGGTTCGTAGTGCAATGTGCTAGACATTGTAATATAATAAACATTGCACCACATTGTAATATACCAGCCCAGCATGGGTGCAAATCAGTGCACCCTGGTAGCTCTTTCTATAGAAACACAGAGTTTAGAAACGTGTGTTTAGATTATTTGGCTGCTATACTTTTCCACGTAATAAGCCACTTCGTTGAGCTATCATTTGTGGCCAGACCACTTCTGAAAATAACTATATACCTCAGCGGACCTTACCTGGTAAAACAATAATAATATCATTAGTAGTATATACGCTGATGCGTGTATCTGCACTTAGTGTGTGCGTGTACACGCATGAAAACATAATTTGCACAAAAGGGTCAGTTGATCAAAATATTGAGGTGTTATTTTTATCACGGCGAAACAATTTTGTACTTGTCTCTTTATTTTTTGCAAGCAAGATCTTCAAAGTGGGAACAATTTTACGCTATGAGAGTGAAGGGAATATCAAACTCGTAAATCATATTGTCAGCAAATATGTAAATAAAACACATGTGTTGTGAAATCGCCCCGAGGTATCACTGCAATAAATCATATAATTAAATAATAATTCAGCACTCGAGGAGAGCGAGCCTTTTAATCATGCACTTCCATCCTTTGCCTGTAAGTTCCGGATATGCGCATCATACAGCAGGCCACCTTGATGAGCGTGCAAAGTCCAACGTTAGATGAACGAGTCAATGTCGAGGCGCCGGAAAGCCTCACACCGAATTCGGTCGCTAACAGCACGACACCTACAGAACAACGAGCCGCTAAATAATGAACACAGGCAAAGCATACACAGGTACACGACGTGTGTGTGTGTGTGTGTCCCTGCATTGTAACGAGGTTGGTCAGTAAGAGTGTTCACCCTGTTCCGCACAGGGACAGCTGCCACTGCCAGGGGGGGAACGCCCCCCCCCAGGCAAAAAAAAAAGCTTCGCTCTGAGACACGTGTTGTGATGTTATGGGCGCGAAGTAAATTCAGAGTCGTTATATTTCATATTGACATAGCCGGGTGGCTAAAACACAGCGAATTGGCATGGTAGGGGGCACGGGTGGTGCGTCGGCCGGTCATCTCGGTCAGTTGACCCGTGCCAACTGCTGGGTCTGTCCCGTGGCCTACTGCTCAGCGGGCGTTCGACACTTCACCTGGCCTCAACGTGCACGCAGCCTGGCACGAGAGCCGCGGTGACGTCACCGCCGCTTAGTGACGAATGGCGGCTGTTGTTGTTGGGGAGGCAATGGGTCCTGAGGTACAAACCCAAAGCAGGTGCTCGTGCGGCCAGGTGGCAAATGCACACAGCCACGGTTTGTAAAGACGCATCTGTCCGTGCGGTAAAGACACCCTCCTCCAGTTTGGGGTTTCGTGTCACCCGGAGGATAATGGCGTTGTGTTTCACCGCGATTTGAACAAAGTGTCACCTGATCCCCCGTAAAATGTGGATGAGCGGATCTTTTAAAACAACGGCCTCCCGCAAAACTCCCACACACTTTCCCTTACAGGGCAAAATGCAAAACACCAAACTATTTTTTATTTTACTGGGTAAGACCCACTTGAGCTATATAGATGTTTTTCAGAAGCGAGCCTGGCTTTCACAAATTATAGCGCAACGAAGTGGCTTATCGAGTGGAAATGTATAGCGGCCAAATACTCCAAATGCGTGATGTCGATTCTAAATGTGGAGGGAAAAAACCGGAGGACCCGGAAAAAAAAATCCACGTGGCCCAGGGGAGAGAGACAATGCAAACTCCTAAGCTTAGGCTGTGTTTCTTGCGTCGTCTGTGCCACACGGGCAATGTCTTTTATTTGAATTTCGCTTCGTCGAACAGAGTGGGAACGGTGGTGCGGTGGTTGACGCACCGCGCTACTCCTGGGTCACAGCTAACATCGGCATGTGATATCTGAAGTGGTCATAGCCGGCCCAGCCACTGATCTTTCACCAACCATCGCTGGCCAGCACGGTGAAGTATGATCAAACGTCCTCACATTGAGGGGAGGCCTTCAACCAGTACAGCATTGGATTGAGACGAAGCGTCTTCTTCTTTCAGCTGCCTTGCATGTATGTACGTATGCGCACTTGAACTTCTTTCGCACCGTACGTAGCCAACCGTGCTAATCGGAGGTGCGATTAGCACGGCTTATGCAGAGCGGCCATGAGAAGGGATGTCATTGTGAGTGATATAGGCACTCAAATGCTTCGTCCAAGGTCTGTAAAACTTCTTGAAGAAAACCTGCTCAGCGGCGTCACGCAACCGACAGTGAGTTGCCAACGGCACGGTACGACCACGCGCAGCAATTTCATGAAAACAAAACAAAAGCGGGGGATGTAAAACGAAAAAAAAAACACCTTAAAGGCCAAGCCCGCTTTTTGTTGTTGTTTGAGGACCCCAGGTGGGTGATGGGGGCACGGCGGGTGGGGGGGGGGGG
>CM025660.2:3770936-3784599 GCA_014621495.2 Entosphenus tridentatus | reverse complement strand
GTTCCCGCTCACCGTCCAAGATCAGTGACGATTATTCTGAACCGGTCCTGGGCCTCCCCTAGGTTGACTCAGCCTCAAATTAGTGCCTGGTGCGGTGTGTAAACATCGCCACTTGGGAGACAAAGGCGGTCGGGCTTGGTGCTGGCCACCCAACCCCTCGTGTGCCGTGCTGGCCTTCATAGGTGCTCGCTAACAGCACTTGCCCCAACAAGTTCTGTTAAGGCTATGCAGGCGATCTTCGTCTTTGTGAAGGAAGCGCAAAGGTTGGCGCGCTGCGCTACGAACCCGGTGACCCGAGTTCGATGCCCGCCCACTGCCACCGTCATCAGTGACGATTATCTGAACCGGTCCTGAGCCTTCCCTAGGTAGACTCAGCCTCAAATGAGTACTTGGTGTGGTGTGTAAGTAAACGTCAGCACTGGGGAGACAAAGGCGACCGTGCGTGGTGATGTCCTACCTCCCCCCGTTTGTGCGCCGTGCCAGCCTTCATCAGTGCTTGCTCACATCACTCGTTCTCAACAGTGTGTGGTGGCTACAGCAGGAGGTTTGTCTTTTTCCTCGTATATTTAATGCACACTGTGCATACAAGTTTTAATTTTCTTTCACAAATAAAAATGCGAGTACATTTTATTTTACGATGCCTTTATAGTCTGCTGCAATACCCTTTAGTACTGCATTTCACAATTTGCATTCGTCGTTTCAAACAACTCGACATTTTAAGCGACTCACGCTCACATATTTCCCTATTCACGAAACCCACGACCGTACTGTGTTTACAATGTTGCAGTGCACAATTAAGATTTTTTTTTTCCCAAACACGTATCTAACAATTAGCATTGCGCCTTCCGATTCTCGACGATTTTTCTTTTGCCCGGCAAAAGAAAAAAAACCCAACTCCCAATGTCACCGATTTCACTCTCTCTTACTTGCCTTACAAACGACACGATATAATAATACACACGAACGCGCACCGTGCAATTAGCTCGCCCACCGCACATTCGCACGTACCACGGGTTCACTTGAATTGTGACGTCGGTCGCAGGTTCGTCGCACGTTCTTATCAAGGGCTGTACGTTCCGTTCTGGATTTATTTCTGCATTTTTGGGGGGGGTATAAAAATGCCATCAGCACTGCAGCCACCCCCCCACCCTCCCAATTCAATCCACAGCAGCCTCCCATGTACCCTTCTCCCACCGCCCCCTCCACAGATGATCGCGCGATCAGTTTTGAGGGCACAGCGGCGACTCGTTCGAGAACGATCGCTGTGCTCTTCACGGGACGTCTTGCTTCAATTGCGTGGCACGCAGGTATTCAGTCCCAATCTGTGTTTTTTTTTCGTTTTGTTTCCTAAATCATTTACAATTACAGAAAACCTTCGCCGAGTCTGAAGAGTCTTTGAGCTGCACTGAATCAATGATTATGCCGATTTGATGTACTAATGTCTGATTTGTCTGTTGTTCACAATTGCACTCTATAAAAATAAAAATCGTTTTGAGCTGCGATGGTTACACGATCTCGTCTTACTTGACACGTTTGGCCAAACTCCTTGTCGGCCCACGTGATATTTTTTTCCCCGCCAAAACGGTGAATCCCGGCGCAGAGAGATGGTCAGCAACCTGCTTGCCATACTGCCTCCTGCAGGCGTCGCACCGCTGTCCTCTGGCCTCACGTGCACGATGGGCCAGCTCTGTGCGCGATCCACCAACCCTGCGTTGCCGGGTCGCTGCGTGGCAAAGCCGCGTGGCTCCACACCACGCTCGGCCTGACCCTCTGTGACCTCGCGCGATCGTTCCTGAGCGTGTGACGCGGAGGAATCCGTTCCAACTCGGCTCCTCGTGACTCACCAAACGCGAGCGCGAGTGCGCAGTTGCAAATGCGCGCCAAGGTTATTTATTTTACCATTTAACAATCAATATGGGGGAGGGGGGGCACGTGACATGATTTGGGGGCTGCCGGAACTTTTTTGAACGATTTGTCGTTGCAAATTCGCGGATAAATCTTTCTAGCAGTGACCAATAGACGTTTTTATAACTCGAGAAAACTAAGCATACACCTATGTACAGCGTCACTGGATAAGCACACACACACACATACTCAGCACGTATTTCCGACTCTGGGATTAATTCCAAAAATTCAGAAAATCCGGCCTAGATATGACAAAAGGGATTCATCTGACATGACATCACTTCGTGTGATGTCAACTGCACGATGCTACGTCCGTGCTTTTCCCACCACAAGTGGTGTCACATGGCATCAGGTGACGTTACTCCTGTTAGCGTGACGATACTTAAAACGATTACATCAAGCAAATGATCCGAACACCTTAAAGCCCGGGCAATGATTGTAAAGTGTTTATTTCAACAACAACAACAAAAATCAAAAATTATATATTTGTTCTTTCCTGAAGCAATCTTCACTCCTGATGCATACGTAGATAACTACGCAAATACTGCGGATACCTTACAAAAACGTAGAAGGCAAGGGGCGATGAGACATCGCCAATCAAGTTGAGACGCGTCTCTGTGATTCACCCTCCAGCTCGTGTGCGTCGCACGCGCGTCATCACCGGCTGATGCTCTGCACACAACGCCCCAGCAGCGTGACCACCACCACCACCCCGCGCCCGATGACTACGCCTCGACTAACATTTAAAGAAACTCAATTGGTCGAAGCCTCATACTCCCACACTCGCCGACAGCAGAAAGACAAAGATCCCACCCGATCGTCCCCCAAAGACTGTTGGGGCAAGGGCTGAGCAAGCACCTATCAAGGTGGGAAGCGGCATAACGAGGAATCGGTTGCGGCCAGCTCCATTGCCGGTTGATGTTCACACATCGCTCAGGGTACTCGTTTGAGGCTGAGTCGACCTAGGGGATTCCCCCAAGACTGTTTTATATGTCACTCGCAAATTTTCGGTCGCCGGGTGCACAAATCACACTCCACCACTGCTCCTCCTTCGCTGACTCACTCACCAACAAAGACAAAGATCCCCCGTGTAGCCTTAATAAACTGTTGGGGCAAGTGCTGTTAGCGAGCACCTATGGAGGCCAGCACGGCACACGAGAGGGTGGGAGGCCAGCACCACGCGCGGTCACTTTTGTCTCCCTCTTAGCGATGTTTACACACCGTGTCCAGGCACTCATTTGAGGGCGAATCGACCTCGGGGAGGGCCCAGGGACTGAACTCGGGTCGCCGTATTCGTAGGTCAGCGCGCTAACCACTGCACCGCCGCTCCCCATGAACCAACACACACACAGATAGCTTTAGAGCGACACTTCGCTGGCAGAGAGAGCGAAGGTCAAGACACAGAGCGCCCCTGTGGAGCCTCACAATTTTGACCCCTTCAGTTAATGAAGCTGAACTTCCCGTTCGCATGCACTCGCTCCTACGGGGGCAGGGGGGGGCGAGCGAGGTGGGGCGGGGGGGAACTCCTTTGCAACGTGGTGCTGACGCCCCATAGAGGCATGCATTGCCCCATAGGCACAGGAGCAAGCGTGCACCAGCCAACGGGTGCTCACACCAAGCCACAGAGCGTGCAAAGATGGTTATTTCAGCTCGTTCGCTCAACGGAAACTCCTCGAACTCAGCCGGTGATTTTTTATTGTCGGTTAGATAAAGAATTTGAGTGGTTCTGACATCATACGTCAGTGATGTTAGCCACGGCTGGGAATCGCTGAGCTATCATTTGTGGCCAGGTCGCGTCTGAAAAAGAGCTATATAGCTCAGTGGGCCTTACCTAGTCAAATAAGAAAATAGTTTAGTTTAGACAACGTACTCGGTACTACTCATCTGCGGCTGAATCGACGGATATTTGTTGTTGTAGGCATTGGTAAGTTGTACAAATGAACGTGCTGTATTCGATCACAGTACGAGAGGCGCAGAAAAACTGCAGATAACCACGTGACCCTGTTGAGTTCGGTTCGCCGGCTCCGCAGCGCAAACCTGCACGCGCGAAAGTTTGAACTGCGCCCCACGCTGCCACTCGCACTTGCACAAAGACCCTGTCAGGCTCTTATCAAAAGCAAAGGCAAAGTTATCTGCGAATGCGTCACACCATGGCGGCACCTCCGATGGGCTCGTGTTAATTTACGGGGGGGGGGGGCCCCCCCCTGTGAACGCCCGTTGTCCACCCACGCATTCCACAACCACTGCGCGGTGCTCTCCAATTGCTTGCCAAAATAAGCATGGGGACGACGGGTGCTCATCTCCCCTGAGGCAATTGGTGGAAATGTTACATTCCTTTGGCGGGGACGAGTCTATCCGTAGGACAACTACTGTTGGCTTTCCCCACAAAGTTGTTCATCACTTTATCGAGGTTTACACACTGCACCAGCTATTTTATGCCGGATAGCCCCCAGGCAAGGCCCTGGACGAATTCGTTTATTCGTCACTGATGTTGGCCGTGGCGGGAATCAAATTTCGGTCGCCGGATCCATAGCACGGTGTGCTAACCACGAGATTACCACACCATAGATAATGCTTGGCTACGTCCTGTGCGAAAGAAGTTCAACAACATACAGAGACAAAGCTCCCCCAGTTAGCCTTCAACAGACCGTTGGGGAAAGTGCTGTTCGCGAGCGCCTTTCAAGGCCAGCACGGCACACGACGGGGAGTGGGTGACCAGCACCACGCCCGTCCACGCGTCTTCCCAGTGCCAATCTTTCACGCACCGCACCGGTGGAGGGGGGGGGGGGGAGTTAATTATTTTAAGGCTGAGTTGACCTACACACGAAGGCAAGACGCTGGGCATGTGCGTGGAGGGGGTGGGGGGAAACGAGGGAAGCCGTGGCCGAGAGGGCAACTCACCGAACATCTCGCCGTTCCGCGCGTACTCCGTGACGAGATAGAGCATGTTCTTCGTCTCCATCACCTGTCGCCAAGGCAGGGCAAGGGGGGAGTGGCGGACAGGGGGGGGGAATGGAAACAAGCGAAGTTACAAAGGGAGACTTCACACTCGGCGGCGGCAGCGGGTGTAGAGGCTCACAGCGGTGTAGCGCGGAGGCAAGAACGGACAATTTTATGAGTTCGCGTCTCTCTCTCTGTGCTCCGAAGATCGCCGAGGCAAATTGTTTAAAATAATCAAGCGCATCAGCTTCCTGAATTAACGTGGATTACGACCGTCGATTTGTGCGTGGTTTTTGTGTGTGTGTTGGCGCAGTCGGTGCACAACACCATGTGTAAGAAGAATAATCATAATAAAAACAAGGAGTAAATAATCTAGGGTGACTGGGTTATCGTCGACAGCACAGGAGGTATTGAAACACGCCGAAAATGTCCAGCTGCCTCGGAGTGACGACAGCACATTAATCGCGCGTCCGCACTTCAGTTCAGCTTCGATTTCATTCAGCGAAGTTACACCACATTCTCCACAGTCAAAGGGACACTTTTGTTTTCGCTTCATAACGTAAGGACAAATTCGACGGTGCCGCCGATTCAGTGATCCGGTAGCTGTGTGTGCGTGCACATGCGTACGTGAGCAGAGATATACGTTATAACCGTATCGCTACGTTTTGGGGGTGCATTTGACTTTCTGGAGTTGGGCATCTTATAAATCAAGATAATACGGTTATACTAAATTAGTTGGGACAATCCAACCTTATAGGGCCGTTTGGCTTCTCACAGTAATCTCCGTGCGTAATTCACCACGTGACTTCAATAATTATTCAGCAATTTTTCTTAAACCGCAGTTTATGACAAAAAAAACCCCCCACAATTTTTTGGTTTGTTTGATGGCGGCCGAGGGCTGGGCACCTGACAAAGCAAGCGGTGAAGTGGGTTTGTTAATTGCGCGCTCGCTTGAGCAACGCTGCCGCGCGCCCATTAAAGGCGCTCGTATTTGCTTGACGGATGCACGGCCGGGTGGGTGGTGTGGGGGGGGCACGGGGGGGGGGCGTTTTGGGGGGGGGGGGGGGGGCCACTTACGTACGTAAGCTCTGAGACTTAAAGCCGCCATCAATCAAAATTCAAACCTGCCTTGGAACTGGTTTGGAACCCCCCTGTGGTCTGTCATTTGCCACCCGCAACGTGTAAGTTGGAACCGATGAATAAAAAGGAAGATGATGGTGATGATGATGGTGATAATGGCCAAAACTACAAACGCCTTTTTAATCCACTAATAATATAATGACGGGCGGTGACGTGCCGAGTAACTCTGCACTTTAGCAGAATTATCACAAGCGTTCACATCATTCCGTGTTATTCTGGAATCTAGAATACCGGGCTTATTATGACACCCTAAAAGGGCGGCTTTGTTTGTCGACTGGCTCTGAATCACTGCAACCCAGGCCTGAGGCGTAAATGCTCACATTTCAGCTTATTAGTGGTCAGTGTTCAATTTTATTGCCCGTATACCACCGTGATAAATTTGGACAATTTAACTTTCTTCTGCAATGACCATCAATGGTTTCCCAAAAAAACAAATCCGAATTCCAACATGTTAAGAGAGAGCCCATTTATACGTGCATTTTTTTTTGGAAGGGTATTTAGACCCGCTAGAAGAATTGACGGTGGGGGGGGGGGGAAGAGGAGGGAGCCCCCACCCCAAGCCACTGTCTGTCTTGTGACCGTGTCTGATACATCTGTGGAAATAACTAATGATATTTCATCTCGAATAACTCGGTGCCATCTCCTCGCCTACATCGATGGGAGCGACGCCAATTTGGACATTTACCACGGGTGTGAGTCGACGCGATTGGCCGCAACGGAAGATCGGTTTGCGTCATTGTGCGCGTCTGGGCCAATGGAATTGCTGCTCTTGCAAGGCCACACGGGGATTGTGTTTTGTTCACTCTCACAGTAACAGAGTGCTGCAAGAGGCCCGTACAGTTTTCCTGTAAACTACATCACTGTGCATTTTGCAGCAGGGGCATCCGCAGCGAATGATATTAGGAATTCCTGGTAACAAAAAATGTGTTTGTGTACGGCCAATTCTTTCCTCATACCTCTCGGTATCCTTATCCCCAGGATGGGTAATTCATGTAAGATGTCAAACTGTACCACCGATTAGCACGGTTAGCTACGTATGGTGCGAAAGAAGTTCAACACACACAGTACTTCTATTCTCCCGTACCTAAGCTCCCCTCCTTTATCAGCTCGCACTGACCAGCGTGGTGAAGTAGGGCCAAAAATAACCCCGCTCCCTTCCCCAGTGTGACCTGTACAACGTGGGGAGGCCCTCATCCAGCAGTGGATTGACAAGGGGGGCTGTGCATGGCACAGATAAGTTGCAGCTGCTTTGGTGAGTGCCGTGAAGCTCACTAATAAGTCGGCCACAGTGGGAAGGGCAGAGTTTTGTACAAATCCTGCCCAGATTCTCACTGCTGTTAGCGAGCATCTGTTAATGCCAACAGAGAACCATTGCATTCTCAACCATCCCCCCCCCCTTCCGCCTACCCGCTCCCCCTCTGCAAGGCTGACGTCGAACACACGACACCAGTTACTCATTTCAAGTGGCGTGAGTCAAACCTACGGGTGACCCAGGCCGTGCTTTAGTAGATATCAATTGCCACTGGCGCGTTTGCGCCGGTGGATGCCAGACCAAAGCATTAGCGGACACACTTGCATGTTTCTGCGTGTTCGCATTGAAGGGGAATACTACGTTAAGACGTTTCCACGGGTTAATGTCCATTTCATTGTGGTTTACGGCGAGAAAGAGTAATTGCAACACATTTTATTTTCTCCATAGAAATAAACTGGTTGATCAGAAGTCCCGTTTCTCTTTGTGTTTGCATAGCTGCAGGGGTTCTTTGTTGTACAACTTATGCAATATTTTTGGCAACAATCTCAACGTATTTGTTCATTGTTCTCGAGGCTTTCATCGGCGATGAGGCTATCGAGTGTGCAGGCGGTGCAACTGCAACTGGGGGACTCACGGGCCAGCGGAGCCCAAAAGCGCCGAGCTACGAAGAGAGAGCGAGAGAGACGGGGAGTGGTGGGGGGGTGGGTCCCATTTCATTCCTAGCCCTAGAGGGCCCACATGCCAACAACTGCGCCATACGCCGCTGGGTTTCATCCATCAGATTTTACAACGCTGGTGGTTGTGCATAGGGAGCCCAGGGGTCCAACCCGTCCCGCCGTGACCGTGGGACAGTGAGCGAGCGGCGGATACGTGCCGAGCGCGAGCGAGCCGAGTGATCGTGCGCGCACAAGCGAGTGTGCGCGTGTGTGTGTGTGCGCGCGCATCCGTTGGAGCGTGTGCCCTTCGCGCACGCCTCTAAACAGTTATTACACGAAGCATTTTCTCTGTCGTCCCTCTCTCTCTCTATGTGCCGTCTGGCTCCCGGCCAAGGCAGGAAGGGGCCACTGACGTCAAGGGACCAGGAAGGAGGGGGTCGCATTACTTTCCTGGTACGTCAGCTGGGTAACACTCACGTGTACGCATACACGCCTCCTCCAGCACTGCTGGCGGACACGCGCACGCGGGCACACGCGGGCGTCGCCAGAGCTGGCTGGCCATCCGATGATTTAAGTCATCCATGGATCTACCGATTTGTATCGGTTCGATCATTCCACTCATCGGGTAACGCGAAATAAGTTTCGCCAAATAAACTCTCAGCTTCGTTTGCAAGTTGTGCCACTGGACGGGAGGTGACGGACTTGGCCTGGTGATGTCATCAACATCGTACCAAAGCTGCGTGCCAGCTCTACAGCGCAGCACATCGAGCAGAACGACGGCGTTCCCACTTTAGCTGTATGGACTGTGTGCATCTCGCCGAGGCATAGCGGTGGTTGGCATGGGCCCCCTGGTGCCCATGCAGCGCCTGGATTCCTCCGCCCCCGTGGGTCGGGTGCAATTGCACCGCCTGCACACTCGATAGCCGCGCCACTGACATCTTGCAAGCACGCACCCTCGCAGGCCAATGCGCCCGGCACGTGGCACAGCTGCCCGCGCGTGGCACACTTTGCTCGCTGCAAAATGGCATCGCAGCGCTCGTAAAGCTGACAGAGCATCAATTGTAACTCCTTTTTTTTGTTCAAGCTTGCAGCTAACGAAGGACTGAAGACTGTGAAAACGCCGTGATTATCATTCTTGATTATTGTTCTCTGTTAATGTTTTGTTCATCTAAGAAACATTCCAGCACGGTGGTGGTGCAGTCAGCCATTCTTATCTACCTCACGTTTCGCAATCTCTTTTTCTAACCCCCCCCATTCACCCCCCCGCCCCCAACCAGATCTCACCAAGCCCCCAGAGTGTCTGGGTGGCAGTGCAGTCTCTCACCCCCCCCCATCACTCCCCAAAGCCCACAGGCCCAATCTCCCTTCGAGCCCCCACCTTAAACCGCACGCCGCCCCCCCAGCCACCCACCCAACTCACATTCTCAGCCACGCTCGGCTTTGCCAAATCTGTTTGTTTATTTATGAGAATCCCGAAGACATTGACGTCAAACTGGGCAACGATCAGGTTACGGCACTAAGCCAATGGGCCGACACCCAGTAAATCATTCGACGGCTAAAGAACACAGGCCCGCTCTGCTGACCTCACTGACTGCCACCCTCACCGCATGCTCCCTTTGGGGAGCCACTCCGGCATTCACTTAGGAACTCGTTTCGACCAAAATAATACCCATTTAGGTGTTCCGTTTACGGTCCGTAGAAAAAAAAAATTTACTCTTTTTTTTTGTTAAACCGCCGCAAGTTTCAAAATGAAAGAGAGAAAAAAAACGACGTCGTCGTCGACCACGATCCATCCACTGCTGGATGAAAGCCTCCCGCAAGTCGTCGCCACCACTTAGGTGTCGGCAAACAATTCAGAACGGCACAATGCTGGGTCTGCTTCAGAATTCAAAAGTGTTCGTAGCAAATGCACTCAAGGATTGGTCTTGTCAAGTTCTCGCTGATAGCACTGCAATGTCGCACTAAGGGCAGTATTTGCAAACCTCCGTGCACAGCAAAACGCTGGCTATAAATTGATAGTTGTCATGTGAAAAGTCTCGTTGGAATGGTGCTCAGGTCGTGATCGTTAAGCCTCATTTATTTGTGTGTTTTTAGGGAGGTACGATTGCAAACGCACAGAAATAATGATGACTGTGGAAATACTTTTTCATGTTCAAAGTTTATAGGTTGAGGAATATTTATTACCATCATTTGCCAACTTAACTGATATAATACCATAAATTGTGATCAATAAAAACTATTTATTTACAAAATATTTTTTTGTTCTTACAATACCAAAAGAAAATATCTGTGGCAGACTGCAAAATTACATTTTCTGAAAATGTTTTTTTTTGGGGGTGGAGGTGGAATTATAAAAATCGACTTGAGTGCAAATCGGTGACAATGCAGCCGCCAATAACGATTCCAGCAATTGCATATTTCGACAAGGGGCACATGAAGCTGTTGCCAGAAAAAAAAATGCTCGTCGACCAACGCTGGAAGCCAAATTTTTTTGTTGCAAAAAAATAAAATAAAACGGACAACTTCCACCCGAAAACATAACGCAGACACACGCACGCGCTAGCCCGGCCCTCTCGCGCTGCTTCGAAAGCCACTCACAAAGGGTGGATTCTTTTCGTTTCGATTTTTTTTTGGGTAAACGTTAAATAGAATGTTTACGCTTTTGGAACGAGCAAACTTTTCCGGCGGGTATAATCCGGTAACGCGCCCGTGTTTGTGGGTAACTCGCGCGGCGGCACCAGCGGAACCCCAGTTTTTGTCAGCTGCAGAAAGTGCACGGCGCGGAGAATTCTCACCGCCCTCCCCTGTCCCCCGTGAAGTGAAACAGGGAAGCAAGAGAAGGAAAAAAACCCTGCCACTTAGTACAATAATGACGCATTTGGGGGTGGGAACTGAAACTGTTTCCTTAGCAACGGTTGTCAGGGTAACCATCACAACCCCCACCACCACCACTACCCTCCATCCCCATCACCATCGCCTTCCTTTCACCCCTCCCCCGCCTCCCCACCTCCTGCCAGGAGTCCCCGAAGCCTCAGACACATCCCATTCGTCCTCCCCTCATCCCCCCCCCCCCCAAAAAAAGCTAAACCCTCTTTTGTTTCCCTCCGCATCCTCACCTGGTAGAGCTTGATGATGTGCGGATGCGTGAGCAGCTTCATGATCTCCACCTCTCGGTACACCTTTTTGAGATTGCCCTCGTCCAGGTGAGATTTGTCGATGATCTTGATCGCGACCTGGCGAAGCAAGGGCAAGAGAGATGCAAACAAAGGGGCACCAAGAGGCGAGTTTATTTTTTTGTGTTCCAGTACCACTGACAGACCTCGTTATCTTTACGTCTTTGCCGCCCATACGAACCTACGCACGTGCGTACGCAAGCACTGAGGTGGTGGGGTGCTGCTGTCTGAGGGCCTGACGTCATTAAACTTACAGCCTGCTATGGCTCACACATTGTCACCGAATGCAATCACCCCCCCCCGCCCAACACACCACACAAACCTCAATGGTCCATTTCTTGTATTATTATGATGCTGGAATTCAGTCTTGGACAGTAGAGATAAAGCTGCCCGTGGAACACACAGCGGGCAATTCGGTCTACCAGATAAACTCAAGACGGTGCTCCCTCCGATAAGAAGAAAGTGTGCCCTTACATTAGTGGCAGATTATAGTCTAATCGCGTTGCAGCCCAATCAAAAAACCCGTTCATAGTCAATGTAAAAAATTGGGTGTTTATCGCAAAAAAATATCTCCGACTCTCCAACAAAAGGAAAAAAACCCATTACTAATCGAGCACAGTAAGGTTTCATTCACCACGCACACACACACACAAACGCGTGTTTGTTTACGTAAAGAAAGCTGTGTTGTTTACAATTTCGCACACATGCATACTAGGGCACGTAAACGTAACCGTTCTTTTTTTTAAAATCGAGATTCTAAATCAAGAAAATATCAAACTCACTACTGGCATATCACCAAACACAAAACATTAAACACACAACAACAACAATTATCACAACAATAGTAGTGAGCTGTAGCAGAGCAATTTAAAAACAATACGCCAAATTGAACGACCACTCGGCAAAGACACACCAAGGGCGAAACAACGGAGGCCTGTTTTAATTTTTTGTTTAAAATCAGAGAAACTCCGTGGTGTGTCTGCTTAATAATAACAACCACCACCACCACCAAGGTCACGTCACCAGAATAAAGCCAGGGGCCACAAAACCCACTCTTAGCAGCCCATTAATCCTGGCCTGTAAATTACCCACACATCTTGGAATCAACAAACCCCGCTAAGGCCCCCACCTCCTTCCCCGTGCAATATTACACTTCGGTGAATTAATAATTGCATTTTGTGTAACACAGAAATGCTGGAATGCTAAAAATGCCCCCCAACCGGCAACGGTGTAAGTGGGGAGTGCTGTATCTGGCAAGCGCGTGTTACCGTCGTGCCTTTGAAATTTCATTTCGCAGCCTTCCTGCACAGAGCCAGCACCTACTGTGTGCGTGCGTGTACACGTGCGTGTGTATGTGTGTGTGTGCGTGTACACGTGTGTGTGTGTGTGTGCAGGAGGCTCGTGAAGGACGCTACTGGGCAGCTGAAGGCAGTCGCCCTCAAACAATAACAGAGGGCAGAGGAGCGACACTCACAAGAACGAGCGGAGCGCCGGGTAGCTAAAGCACAGCAAGTTGGCACAGTAGGGGGCACAGGTGGTGCATCAGCCAGTCATCTCGGTCATCTCAGTCAGTCGACCCGTGGCACCTGCTGGGTCTGCCCCGTGACCTCCTGCCAGCGGGCGTTCGACACTACACGTGGCCTCAAGGTGCACATGGCCTGGCACAAGCGTCGTGGTGACGTCACTGCCACTTAGTGTGTGTGCGTGTACACGTGTGTGTACATGTGTGTGTGTATGTGTGTTTAAGGTTGTGTGGGTGAGTGGAGGGTGAGTGGGTGGGTGAGTGTGCGTGGGTGAGTGAGTGTGGGTGAGTGTGCGTGGGTGGGTGGGGAGCGGTGGTGTAGCAGTTAGCGCTACGCTGCGCTACGAACCTGGCGACCCGAGTTCGATTCCCGCTCATGGCCAACATCGGTGACGATTATCTGAACCGGTCCTAGGCATCTCCTAGGTCGACTCAGCCTCAAATGAGTACCTGGTGCGATATGTAAACATCGCCACTAGGGAGACAAAGGCGGCCGGGCGTGGTGTTGGCCACCCACCACCTCGTGTGCAGTGGCGGCCTTCACAGGTGCCACTCGCTAACAGCACTTGCCCCAACAGTCTGTGCAGGCTACACGGGGGACCTTTGTCTTGGTGTGTGCATGTCGAGTGTAGTGGACGATGCTGGCACGTGGCTGCTTGCGTCACCGTCTCATTCCATGAGGGCCCTTTCACAAATTATAGGCAAACTCACAGTCAAACATTTCAAAATCGTCCTCACGATACACACGGTGGGAGGAGGGGAGGGAGGTCAGAGTTTTTTTTGAAAGTATGGATCGTTGATGGAACAATAAGTCAAATGGTTTTACACTCAAAACTGAATAATGCACCAATTGGCCAACCCTGGTGTGAATGAAAGAAGAGTGTTTGTCCGACGACATCCGACACCACCGCAGTATCTCGTGAGATTTTCTGACCTTTGTCGAAAAGGATGGACACATGATTTATTTTCGAGTTACACCCCCCCCACCCATCCCCCCTGAAGTTCACATTTTTTGTTGCAAAAGTAAAAAAAATCCGCTTAACGATTTTAGGGGCCGTCCATAAATGACGTCACG
>CM025660.2:3757216-3770536 GCA_014621495.2 Entosphenus tridentatus | reverse complement strand
GGTGCAATGATGAAATTCATTACTTGATTAAATTATTAACCAGAAGATTTAGTGCTGGACATGGCAGCGGTCACACATTTGCAAATGTCATTTGTAACATTGATCATTACCTGCGCAGCATCGATAGTGCAATGTCAATGCTGCCATTGTATTGGGGACTACGGGCTGCGTGGTGTTATCGTGCTGTGGCCTGGGACTGTTTTGTTTGCTGCCTTGCCCAAGCTTGATAAATCGGACCTATATAATTAATGCACGCATTATTTATTTCTATTTAATTACTTGATTACCAGTTTTTCTCTATTCTGCACTCCCTATCGTTTTGTGTGTGCTGTTTCCTGCTGTAATTTGCTATCCCTGCCCATACTGGACATGTGTGAAAAAGAGCTTTACGGCTCCTCGGATTCTTCCGATTCTGATTCTGAATAATTGGTAGTTGGGGGTCTGAATGTTATAATCGCGCACCTCCGATTAGCACCGCTGGCTACGTACGGCTCGAAAGAAGTTCAACATACATGCGGCACGTTTAATCCTAACCGGAGCCGTCAGTCCCACGTGCATGTCTGCTCAAAGCCACTACCTACAAAGCCAACCTGGCAAATGCTGGGAACACTTTGGCTGGGCTGCCAGTCCATGTTGAAACAAACCGCACCACACTGTTCAACACAGCCCCCTGGGTACAATATACTATACTACTGGTGGTGTTAGATTTAACCCCTTTATATGTATGTTGAAACTTCTTTCGCATTGGATGTAGCCAACCGTGATAATTGGAGGTGCGGATGGGGGAGGAAACAACAAGCTGACACAATTCGATTAACTGTTGAGATTCGGTGATGGAGACGCATTTCAAGAATATTTTATTTTATTTCTCTCGTTTTATCATCTCGTTTGTATTGTTCCTCGGGTTTTGTTTTCCTGTCTCGTAAATACAGATTTGTTTGCACCGTTTCGCCGAAACATCGAACTGGCATGCGGTTCATATGCTCGTTGGCATATGTTGTTCCTTGAGTCTTCAGAAATGAATGTAATTGACGAATCGATGCATAGTTGCACCCCAAGAATGTACCAGGCCTGAAACGCAACTCCAAACTGCGCAGGCTGAGAAAGTGGTGTCGCAACACCACGTAAACACGGGGTGTAGATTTACATCAGGCGAGCCACTGGCATTTCATCACATACACGTAATCGTGCTTTACCAACCAATATCGAATAAAAACACTGCGAGTTTATCGCTAACCGATAGCCAGTGGTGGCCTAGGCTTTCAAAGGTCATAGCAGGTCTTGTAAAAATCTGGGTTGTTTGACTATACTTCACCCGATTTAAAGCTTTCGTGACTGCAGGGATTCATATTCTTGGTTCTTTCGGTAAAGTCACGTAGAAGGGAAATAACAAAAGACAGCTCTGTTCTTCACCTGAGGACGGCTGCTTGCGTTGTGGCCGAAACGTCGTGAGAATGTTTTATTTTTATTGTTTTGTTATTTCCCTTCTACGTGACTTTACCGAAAGAACCAAGAATATACTTCACCCACTTGTCAGTGCAGGTTGGTGAAAGTGGTGGAGGGTCAGGACGAGTTCTGATATACTACACTAAACTAAAACTTAACTTACATTTTACCAGGTAAGGCCCACTGAGCTATAACTCTTTTTTTCAGAAGCGACCTGGCCACAAATGATAGCTCAACGAAGTGGCTTATCATCACGTGGAGATATATAGTAAGCAAATACTCCAAACGCGTGATGTTGATTCTAAATGTGTAGAGCAAAAAACCGGAGGACCTGGAGAAAAATCCACGCGACCACGGGGAGAGAGACATGCAAACTCCAAATATACAGCAGGCGTCAGGGTTGGAGTCGAACCCACGATCTCCTGCATACCAGGCGAGGTAGTAAACATCTCGCCACCCTAGTGCCCTCACTCACCACACTCATGTTAGCCGGGGCCGGGAATCAAACTCAGGTCGCCAGGTTCATATTGCAGTGAGCGAACTGATTTAACACCGCTCCACGCCATTACATTTTTACACAGCGTTAACTTATTTCCTCGCTTTGAAATAAGAACTATCACTCTGCAGTGATTGCGATGCAACCATTATTTAACATCGTTGCATTTTTTATGTCGACATTTCAAACACGGGGGGGGGGGCCCGATTACCGTGCGTTTATTCTCCCGGCCGCCGTTTTAAACGCGAAGCCTCGGGAAATGTGTGCGCACCTGAACGGAAGCCACAAAGTCTAAACTCGGGTCGGATGAATACCAACACATCCACACTTGCTCGCATCCAACCGCGGGGCATCCTGCAAAAACCCCTTGATGATTCACAATATCTTAATTCTCCGGGACGAAGGCTTTTCTTGCCAGTGCGTGGCTTCATCGTCGGATGGGGGGGGGGGAACGATTCATTCCATTCCGCTGCCATCTGTTGGGAGACGATTCAATTAAAAAGTGGACATTTAAAGTTTTCCATTGACGCTAGGGTGGGTTTGAAAAAGCTATACATATATAGTTACATGCTGTATTTTTAGTCATCAACTTTTTTTCAGGATACTCAACTCCAAACCCCATCGCCCCCTCCAAAACAAGCTAAACAATCGCATGAACCAAGATGGCACACAGCACGATTGTTTTCTTAGTTTTGCGTAACCTTTTATCAAATGTGTTAAAACAAATAAATCTGAAAACCCGCAACCATATGGGCCGCATGGATTATTCCCACCGATTCCGTGCGGCTTCTTGCGATGTGGTCGCATTTTTTCAGACACCACTACATAAATCCACATTCGCCTTGGATCACATTTTATCGACACTGTTTGTTCCATTCTTGCGATGGTTTTCATACGACGGGGGGAGGGTAAAAGTGTGCGCAGAAATTGTTCGCATTCATTAACATCGGGCTCGTCCGATGATGACCTTGCTTCTGCGTTTTGCAGCTGCTACCGTTAGGGAGACCTCTAACATTGCGCTGAAATTCGGGCTCAGACGTACGCACGTACTGTGTGTGTGGGTTGTACAAGTTTAAAAAAAAAAAACACAATTTGCATTGATATTTTGGCATGCCGTCTCCGTTTCCTTCCTCACCGTGGCATTGCAAGTCATCGACACTCACTTCCAAGAGACGGGAAGGCTCGATGAAACCAAATGAAAGTTTATTTTCACCCCACCCACCCCCCGTATTTTTTTAAGATATGTGTAAATAAGATCAATTGTATGAGTGCGCATAGCGTGCCCAAAGCGGCCCTTTACATGTACAAGAGCTCAAGGGTGGAAACCGGGGCTAGCAGTCAACCGGTGAGATAAGATGCTCTAAACGAATAGAAACATTTGTGAACGATCTTTGTTGCATTTATCGTTCGACATTCCTCGAAGACACTTGGCGGAAAACATCGACCGCGTCAGAGAACGCCAAGAGACCGATGCCGCACATCATCAACCTTCGTAGAGAGGGCACATTTTGAGACACAAGCCACAGTGCTGCGATTGTGGCCATTGAACACAAACTGTGGGCCATGCAGTAAACCACTCTATTCTGTGCCCCTTCAATGGAGGAGGAGCAGGAGGAATAGCAAAAACTACACAAACTCTCTCCTGAAGCTGCCTTGTCATGCCTATCAGACCTCGACATTGGCATTTAGCACCTGAACACACTGCCGAACCACGCAGGCACAGCATTTTTTGCTTTGCAAGGCAGACCTCTGCCACTATAAATGATAATTACGCAAGAGCAGTAACCGCTTGCGATTACTTTTTTACAATTTAACGGTGGCGGTGTTGGTGGTGGGGGGGGTGGCAATTTTAGCCATAACCGTGGCGGCACATAATGGCATACTCTTGCGAATGACGTCAGTGGGTCGCCAACATCCACTTTACAGCGCAGGTCGCGGTTTAACGCGGTAATAACACGAATGCCCCCCGCGAAAATTAGCCTGGGGGGGGGCAGGGCTGTTGTGGGAATCCAACCGTGACATATAAGTTCATAGGTCAGCCGGCGCCCTTTCGCAACACCCACCTGCCATCAGCACCCTTTTGTCTTAAACCACAAGCAGCCGACTGTGTGTGAACAGCGAGGAGGTGGTGTAAAGATTTGTGGCCGTTGCGATTCAATTAAAATATCAGTGGGGGATGGGGGGGGGAAGTTTGGGGCCATTGTGGTGAATGTAGCGGAGTGGCGTGAGCCAATGACATTTAACGTGTGTGGATATTAAACGCAAAAAAAACACTCAACGATTCCTGCCATGCACGATCCCATTCAGATGTCGTTTAGCCGTAGTTGCATTAAGTTCAACAGCAGCTGTCCGGGGCTGAGCTCCAGAAAATACGTCCCTGCCACCTCCCATCCCCCACACACTCGTGCTGTCCAGCCCTTTGTCAGTCAATCCACTGCTGGATGAGGGTCTCCCAACGAAGTACGGATCTGGGAGGAGGGGGAGGTGGTTATATGACCCCATACTTCATTCTTCACCACGTTGGTTGGTCACTGCTCCTCCCTCCAAACATCTTGCCTCGATTGCGAAGCGGCGTTGGTGGCGATAGGAGGGTGGGAACTCGGGGGAGGGCAGCAAATAGAAATGAAATGACCCAACGGTGCACTGTATTAAATAAATGTGGTCAGAATGAGGGAAAAAAAACGGGCCGCACGAAGGCTAATCCATTCCTGATGCTCACTTGACGCACGGAGCTGGTGGCACAGGCATTCGCCGTGGCAGCGGTCGTAACCCGGTCAACGTGGCAGTGGATTCGACAAGTGAGATGCAATTTTGAATGGAGCCGGTGGCCAGCAGAGCCCTAAAATAAAAAGTAAGAATTCAACAGGAACGGACTAGAGTATAGAATGCAATGAAGCAATGAAAACTGTGTATTTTCTTTAAAACTAAACGATTGTTTTAGCCCAGGTAAGGCCCACTGAGCTACATATCTCTTTTTCAGAAGCGACCTGGCAAAACACAAATTATAGCTCTACGAAATGGCTTATCACGTAGAAGTTTATGGCAGCCAAATACTCTAAACGCACGTTGAGCCTAAATGTTTGAGGGGAAATAACCGGAGGAAACGGGAAAAAATCCACGCTATCAAGGGGAGAGAGAACGTGCAAACTCCAAATGTACAGGCGTCAGGATCGGGATTGAACCCACGACCTCCTGTACACCAGGCGAGGTAGTTAACATCTCACCACCGTGGCACCGTAATGCACAGACATACTTGAGGAATTAGCAGTTAGATGAATTCAAATTAAAACCCATCGTTTATTCTTCTGCGTATGGCTGATGTTGATGTAAAGCAACAACTGTAATTTTACACTGAAGTGGCCGAGCCCAGATGACTGCGTCAGGAGAAGCCGCAAACACGTTTTACGGGATTCTGATGGCCCGAAACGGAATTTCATTCCTCGTGAAATGGCAGGAGATTTATGAAGAGATAGAGATGCAGTGAGACGAGATAAATGAGGTTCACGAATAGAGACGCGGTATGGATGAGAGAAGAGAGATGTGGACGCAGTGACAGACGAGAGATGAATTGACGTGTTACGTTAATTCGCTGATGCTGATGAGGATTCGTACGCGACATTTGATACACCCCTATTTTTAGATGACATTCGGGCGACGGTCATTTTTCATTAATGCGCTATGGAAAGGGCCCACTGCCCGAAACGTCCCACTTTAAATACTTTTTTTTTCCTACGACCAATGTGTTGTTGTATCATCGTCATCTGCTGCTGCTGTCAAATCCGCAGATTAATCCCCAACGAGGTTCGCAAGCGAAGCAACTTGTGAAGTCTATGACGCAAATCACAATATGGTTAGAGGAAGGGCTTAATTTCACACTCGATTTTATTTTCTTCTGAACGCCGCTAGGCCGGCTTGGAGAGAGTAAGGATTATCGGCGAAAGGCAGTATCCACGAGTGAGCTCCTTCAAGAGGGTATTTCCTTTTGCCCGACTCCTTCCACGCTGGCCATCCAGCGGCGGACTGACCGTGGCTTATAATTATTACGCTGATAGGATTGCCATCTGTTTTGGTTTGACCCAGACAGTCCAGTAAATGCCATGTGTGTTCGTGTGGCGGGAATTGATCTGCACCCGAGATCTGCTAGGTACCGCGCTAGCGTTGAACTTTATCGCAGTGCTACTGCACAGTTTTCATCGCAGACCTCGTGCTGAGAAATGCCCGCGTTTCGTCTGCGGAAAAGGTGGTTGCTGTTAAGGTGCAGGCCATCATCCAGCAGTGGTCATTATCACGATTAATATTTTTCCCTTTTCCTACAAACATGTGGGAACTGTTTCGCGGCTAGCCAACGCAACATTTTCCACATTCTCATGCGAATATGCCATAACGCATGGCATGGCAATGCACATAGTTTAGGTGTATCGCAATGTGTGTGCGCGCACGCCCTTTTTTTTCATGTTTCATTACCGGCTGGAATGCGTCAATGCGTGCCCCGTAACACGCCAACCAGGTCCTTAGGCGGAGCAGCAGCAACAACAGCAACCACGCCACGCCAATGTGACCGAAGGTGTTGCTGCTGCTGCACTGCCTTAACCTGCATGCGTAAGCGCAAATGTAGCGCCGATCACTGACGTCAATGAACGACCCCCAAACACCCCCCCCCCTCCTCCAGGGTCCAACCCGGCTCAGTGGGGGGAGGAGGAGGATGATGATGATGGGGGATGTGGCAGCAGGTTAAGATGCGTGAAGGAGGCGATGTCTGCGCTCGTGGTGGTAATCGGGCGTGGTGCTGGCCGGGCGTGTGGCCGGCCTTCATAGGTGTTTGCCCGATTACCACCACGACCACAGACAAATAGAAACACGCCTTTTGGAGTGTTTGGCTGCTATACATTTCCACATGGCAAGCCACTTCGTTGAGCTGTCGTTTGTGGCCAGGTTGCTTCTGAAAAAGAAGCTAACAGCTGAGTGAGCCATGCCTGGTAAAATAAAAAAAAAGTGGTTAGTTTTTAAAGGAAAATACACAGTTTTCAATGCTTCATTGCATTTTATAATCGAGTCTGTTTTTGTGTGATTTGCTTATCTTTCCTATACTTTGCACTTCTATCGTGTTTCTGTATTGTTTGTTGTTGTCGTAACGTTCTGACCCATCCCTACTGGGCATCTGTGAAGAAATTGCTTCATAGCTCATCGGATTAAATGTTCTGAATCTGATTGAGTCTGTTAAAGGCGATACGAGGGAGCTTTGTCTTTTTGTTTTTTTGGAGGCGATAACGCCGGGTGCTTAGGGGGCAAGGAACACGCTTGTGACACTTTAATTGTTGTGACATCGTGTTGATTTTTGTGCCAGGATTGTGTGACATTACGGCCACTTGCGTCAGTGACGCGTGCGTGCGTAGGTACACGCGCACGCGAGCGCGAGACAAAGGTTGTGTCGGTCCCACATCCACTTAAATCTCACAGTCCGAGATGAGTGGCTGTTGGGAAACACCTATTGAAGGCGAGACACGGGACGGGACAAAAGAGATCGGTGATGGCCTGAGCCACGCCCAGCCGCCTTTGTCTCTCCAGTGCTTACGTTCATATGTGGCAGAACAAACCCTCTTTAGGCTAAGTCGACCGAGGCGAGTTCTCGCGCAAGGTTCAGCTTCAGTGACATCCCAAAGCCGTGTCTAGGGTACACAGCCCCCCCCCCCCCCCCAGTGTGATTTCCCCCAGGCCCCGCACCCCCCTGTGGACAGCCCTGATGACACCAGCGAGTGGTGTAGTAGCGTGCTTGGCACGGCACTCTCTCGTGCAAAGAATAAAATGGGGCCATCCTGCCCCCACCAAACGTGCCCGCCCCCCCTTCTCCGTAGCTCTCCACGCCGCTGTGCCCCCTTCAGCCCGTGGGCAGCGTGCGCAGTTGCACCGCCTGCACAGCTCGATAGGAGGTTAAGCTGACGCCACAGCAAGCGAGCGCGTGTTTTGTCGCTGGGATCGTGAGATGCAACGCGGACGCACGAAGGCGCACGCACGCGATGCCGCGTTTATAGGAAGCACCTTTACAGGACCACTGCTCGTCTTCCGATGCATTGTCCCGTCATCACCCCCCCCCCTCCCCGAAAGAAATCCCCCGAGCTAAACATTTACGGGGCATAATGGCTCTACCCCCGTCGCTACTCTTGTGTTTTGCAATGGCACATCTGCGTTTAATTATTGTGAACTTTTTTCACGCATTGTCCGGACTCGACATTTTGGTGTTTCACCCGGGTGGCTTGACTGCCCCGATGGATGTTTATTTCCATCCCGTTTCAAAGTTGTACTTTTGCCACGCGCATGCATCCATCCATTCATTCATTAATATCACGCAACTTATGCTGGTGCAGACCCCGGTGGGCGATGATAACTCCCGAGCGGAAGGCAGAGGAATAAACAACCCCCAAGAGAGCGTCCCCGCCGTGGAGATGGAGCGACGCGATGTGGCTCATGCGCAGATGCTGGGCAGTTGCGGTTACGATGCAGGACCATCAGCGGTGGAGATGGGCTTGGCAATGCCTTCACCCAGCAGTAGACTAATCATGGCCCATGGTAAAATGATGATGGTGATGATGATGCTGATAATAAGCCAGTGTGATGTCGGCGTCTTTGGAAGGCCACGGCAATGCCACTGCACTCGTCAAACTGACCACACGAGCATGCATGCCGCATCATGGGATAGACAGCGGAGATTTTACGCGGCCTTTAAAATTCAAAGGTAGAGAGCCCCCCCCCCATCCCACAATGTCTGCGGCGGCTCTGCGTCGCCGGAGCGGCTGTTAAATGGACGGACAGCCGAGGGAATCAGCGGGCAGATGGGAGCGGGCAGACATGCAGATTTAGGGCCGGCTAATGGCACAGATTTTGCGGACAGATGGGCAGACGGACCGACGGCTATGGGCAGGTAGGGCAGGGCAGGGCAGGCAGGCAGGCAGACAAACGGGGCCGACGGTAAAACACAGAAGTGGAAATAAAGCAACACGCACAACTCAAGTGATACATACGGCATCGTGACAGGCACACCGGGCAAGAACCTTCAGTGGGGGTGATGAGGCCTGAAGCCCTCGATTGGGGGGGGGGGGGGGCTAACTTCCCAAAAAGACTCCACAAAGACAAAGATCCCCCGTATAGCATTTACCAAACTGTTGGGGCAAGTGCTGTTAGCGAGCACCTATGAAGGCCGGGAACGGCACACGAGGGGGTGGGTGGCCAGCACTACGCCCGACCGCCTTTGTCTTCCTAGTGGCGATGTTTTTTTACACAGCGCACAAGGTACTCATTTGAGGCTGAATCGACCTAGGGGAGGCCCAGGATCGGTTCAGATAACTGTCGCTGGTGTTGGCAAGTGAGCGGGAATCGAAATCGGGGGTTCATAGCGCAAGTGCGCTACCCGCTACACTACCGCTCCCCGCACACAAAGAAGGGGCCGACTTCACGGCAGTGCCGTCGTAGAGCAAAGTTCCATGGCAGTATAATCCGTCAGCAGGGAAAGCAATGATTGCGTAACGTCGTTATGCCACTGTAAATACTTTATTTTTTAAAAGAGCGCCATCCATATAGCCAGAGGCGAGCGAGTCGAATTTACTGTGGCGAAAAACTCAAGAATCTGGTTTCGTGGACTCTCACGGCAAAATTCGCGATGATGGTGATGATGCATTGGACATTTGCCTCCGTGTATACCACACACTAATTAGTGTGGTCAAGTACAAACGACTACTGTTCATATTTTATTTCTGCAAAGAGATCGCACTGAAGCAATTCTTAAATCATGCCTCATTTTGTATTCGTTTCTTATGCTTTGGTGTTTAATCTTTGTGGAGCGGAGGCTGTTTTCAAGGCCTTACAATCAACTCTAGGGCTAATCTCTCCAACGATGCATTCCTAATTGGTTTCCAAGACGAATTAAGCAAAAGTAATTAATTGACTAAATAAAAGCCACCAGCATCTCCGAGAAAATGTAACTTGCCTTGGTAAGGGCGTATTATTATTATATAACATATCTTCATGTCAGTATTGCCAAGCTGTACACAAATCGACTAATCCATATACATACATAAACAACAATTGCAATACCTGTGCATACACAACAAGGCTGCCATTCACAAACAGCCCAGCTTGATGCAGACCTATCGCGTTTTGTGAGCGATCTGTTCACGAGTGGTAGATCGGTGGCATTCATCCAGCAGTGGATAGAGAATGGCTCTCGATGATGCTGATGGTAATATGTTTATCTAATGTGTGATTTTGGCAAACACAAAATGCTTGCCCGTACGACTAATAAATTACGCTTAAAGCAAGTTGTCACGCATTGTGTGCACATGTGTGTCTGTTGAACTTCTTTCGCACCGTACGTAGCCAACCGTGCTAATCGAGAGTTGCCAGGTAAGGACAGCAAACTAAAAGCACATTCAAATATAACTTTAACGCAACCTGCATGTTTTATCACAAGTATGTGTGGTTAATTCAGACTTGATGCCTTTAATAAAAGCCATCTATTTGGCGTTTGAACATTATTAACACCTATTTTTCATCGTTTTGTATACTGGCAGAAAGGTCCCAAAGATATGTAACGCAACAGTTGCCCTCGGTTGCTACATGCGTCCGTAAAAGTTGCACAAAATAAGTGTTTAGCATCCAGACCGTGGCATGTCGTTCCAATCCGTCTGCGGGCCTACACACAACACAACCACGACCCTGGGACATTAGCAAACAATAAGTTCAAGTTTATTTGCTTAACCCGGTGAGAACTCAAGAGACACCGGGATCATTTCATTTGCAAAGTGGCTGACCGAACAGGAGTGGCCGTACTATGCACATTTTCGGCAATAATTACCGTACATCGCACGAATCCTAAGAGGGGCAATCAAAGCGAGGGGTACGGGCGGCCATAAAAAGGCACAGCTTACCTGTAATTGGCAAAAATGCGTGCACTTGGAATGCGTTCGTCGCTATACCTCAAACGGTGGCGGATTGACATTTTTTTTCTGGCACCTGGCAAAATATACACGGCACCCAGGCTAGGCAAAGCAGGCAAAAGTGGCTCCCCGTTTTGTGTCGCTGGTGTTTGTCGCGGTTATCAAAGACGCACTGGAAACGCTCTGCTGCGTTTGACATTACACACACAAAGAAACACAAGACTGACCACATATTCATGATCCACTGATTTCACACACACACACACACAACACTAACACACCCAAAACAAACACATACACAACACGACGCTTGTGCCAGGCTACGTGCACTTTAAAAGCCACGTGAAGTGTCGAACGCCCGCTGGCAGGTCACGGGACAGACCCAGGTGCCATGGGTTGACTTACACAAACACACACGAAACACACACACAAAACAACATACACACACACAAAAACACACACGCGCCCACGTGTGTTACAAAAGAGATGCATGAAAAAATATTTTCCGGTCTGTTATTGTTTGCAGAATTAAATATAAAGTAAGTTAGACATGCGAATTCCTGTGGATTTATGCGAGTAAACCAAGACAAGTTGGCATGGCAAACTGGATGTGCAAGTCGCATGATTGCTATTTCACAATAGACTGTACTCCAGGTATAATAACAAAGTTCTTTTCGAGACTCGTAAATGCAGAAGCATTAAACGAGGTGTCTGTATAACTTGCCGTTGTTGCGACCTGTAACTGGAGCGAAAATAACCATAATCTTATTACAGTAATGTTGTTACAAACACACCACGTGCGCGCGTGTGTGTGTCTGTGTGTGTGTTGTGTGTGTCTGTGTGTGTCTATCTGTGTGTGTCTATCTGTGTGTCTATCTGTGTGTGTGTGTCTGTCTGTGTGTGTCTGTGTGTGTGTCTGTGTGTGTCTATCTGTGTGTGTCTGTGTGTGTGTCTGTCTGTGTGTGTCTGTGTGTGTGTCTGTGTGTGTGTCTGTGTGTGTGTCTGTGTGTCTATCTGTGTGTGTGTCTATCTGTGTGTCTGTGTGAGTGTGTGTCTGTGTGAGTGTGTGTCTGTGTGTGTGTGTGTCTGTCTGTGTGTGTGTCTGTCTGTGTGTGTGTGTGTCTGTCTGTGTGTGTGTATGTGTTTGTCTGTGTGTGGTAGTGTAGCATATAGCGTGCTGCGCTATGAACCTGGCCACCCGAGTTAGTTCGATTCCCGCTCAAGGCCACCAACTCCAGTGACGTTTATCTGAACCGGTCCTGGGCCTCTCTCTAGGTCGACTCAGCCTCAAAACGAGTACCTGGTGAGGTGCGTAAAAGCATCGCCATCGGGGAGACAAAGGCGGCCGGGCGTGGTGCTGGCCACCCACCCCCTCGTGTACCGTGTCGGTCTTCATAGGTGCTCGCTAACAGCACTTGCCCCTACAGTCTGTTAAAGGCTATACGGGGGATCTTTGTCTTTGCTGTCATACAAACGTCACCGTGAGATGACTGTCACCCAGACCATCATCATTGTAGAGGGGGCATCATCATTTGAAGGGTGAAGATTACCAATGGCAATTTGAAAGTTACAATCTGTAACACATTGCACTGCTTGTTACGATGGCCATGCAGGAAAGATGAGTTGTTGGCAATAACAGGAGAAAAAAAAGTTGATTTGCAAAAATAATAACTCTTTTAAGTTATAGCTTATTAACACTACTGGTGTCAGTTTAAGGAGGCATCTTAAGCTAAGAAAAACCCCCCCCCACAAACTTCCTGAATTCTCATGAGAAACGTGTCAATCAATTTTATTCGTGATGAATTCTGAGTGAAAGAACTCAAAACCAGGAGACTTTTTTCCCCTAAAATATTTTAGCCCTACATATATTGTACATCGTGGGTGTCCATCAGTCAGCTGAGGTTTCCATTCATTGAAACCTTTTTAAACTGAATACAAATACAAAATGCTACATTTACATCATGCAATGCGTCCGAACATGTATTCATTTAGGGGAGATTTTTTTTTAAAGACATGTTACGTTATCATGATCTTGAGTTGGGTAATAGATGTGTTTAGTTGCGTTACGCGTAACATTTTCATTTATCCAAATGTTTTTTTCTTCTTCTCAAAACCTCTCTTACAACGGAATAAATTGCTCCGATTCAACACGGGTCTTAACTTGAAACAAAGTAAAGTTCACTGTTGTGATCAGGAGTTGCACGGGTAGAGGAATGCAATGGGATAGCGTCACAACAATGCTGCTCGATTTAAAACGAAACTTGGGACACACACATACTTAGACACACACAGAGACACACACATACAGACACACATACAGAGACACACACAGACACACACACACTTAGACACACACACTTAGACACACACAGAGACACACACACAGAGACACACACTTAGACATAGACACACACACAGACATACACACTTAGACACATACACAGAGACACA
>CM025660.2:3737624-3752216 GCA_014621495.2 Entosphenus tridentatus | reverse complement strand
TGTGTGTGTCTCTGTGTGTGTGTCTGTGTGTGTCTCTCTCTGTGTGTCTCTATGTGTCTCTGTGTGTGTGTCTCTCTCTCTGTGTCTCTCTCTGTGTGTCTCTGTGTGTGTGTCTCTGTGTGTGTGTGTGTCTCTCTCTGTGTCTCTCTGTGTGTGTCTCTCTCTCTCTCTCTGTGTGTCTCTCTATGTGTGTGTCTGTGTGTGTGTCTCTCTCTCTCTCTCTGTGTGTCTCTGTGTGTGTGTCCTTGCGCGTGGTGCTGGCCAAGACACCCCCTCCTCGTGTGCCCTTCCCGGCCTTCATAGGTGCTGCTCGCTAACAGCACTTGCCCCAACAGTCTGTTATAGGCTATAGGGGGGTTCTTTGTCTTTGTCCGTGCGTGTGTGTGAGGAGCGGTGGTGTAGCAGTGAGCGCGCTGCGCTACGAACCCGGGGACCCGAGTTCGATTCCCGCTCACGGCCAACACCAGTGACGATTATCTAAGCCGGTCCTGGGCCTCCCCTAGGTCGACTCAGCCTCAAATGAGTACCCGGTGCGGTGTGTAAACACCGCCTCTGGGGAGACAAAGGCGGCCGGACGTGGTGCTGGCCCCCCATCCACCGAACACCTTCATAGGTGCTCGCTAACAGCACGTGCCCCAACCGTCTGTGAAGGCTACGCGGGGGATCTTCGTCTTTGTTTGCCACCCGAAACTCACCACCGATTTGACCTCCCCTCCACCGCTTGCATTTCTCAAAACTCACTTCACTGTTGTTTGTGTCCACGAACCAGCACCTCCTAACCCCGTTGCCGTGACATCGGTTCAACACCCAAGCCCCCAAACCCCAACCACACTATCACAATCACCACCACCACTCAACAACCCGCATCAGTCCCCCCCCTCCCAACACACACACACTCACTCACCAATGCCACCCCGCCTTACCGCAAAAGCCCCCTTTCTCCTCCCTTACGTGCGTCATTCAAGTTCTTAAAGGCATACCGCTTCCAGCGTGCTTGTTTACGCACTCACAAAATCATGTGCCATGTGGCCCGTGCGCCCTTTGATGTATTCCAGCTAATGCGTAACAACAACGGCAACTTCGGCGTGCTGTGTGCATCGCATGGTCACATCGCTACTCTCAGTGCACGGCTAAAAATCCAGCGCTTTGGAGACGTGGGTTGGTGGGTCACACGCACGCATTAGTGAGATTCCAGAACTTCGCCAGGCTACGAGGTTGACCAGGAGATGATGACAGCACAGCGCACGGAGACGGGGTTGAGTGTCATCCCATCGTATGCGCCAAACGCTCGTCAATGGAATTGACCAAATATCCCAATGCGGGACCATCCTAAAAAGATCAGTCTCAAGACCCAGCGAGGCTTTTCTTGGGTAAAGTAAAAGGCAGCATTATTGCTGTTGATTCGCCACATCGGCTCAAAAAGGAAGTTCTTGCATTCGGTATTACAGGTCGATTTGTGGAACGCCTGGCAAACTTTCAACACTGAAGTTGTGCCGATTCTACACTTTCGTAGCATGTTATGACTTTAGTTTAGTTTATTTGGCATGTGTGATGCTCCTCACAAATGGAATGACACTACCTCTAAATAACATTTAGCAAGTGATGTGATAATGCCAGTAAATCCTCCCCGAGTCTGAGAATATATTTGTCAGGATTAAACATAATTTGGACATGCTGATGCATTGGCAGTGGTGCGCAAGCACAAACAAAAACATTACAGCACATTAAATCGTTAATATAGCTGTGGCCTTAAAAGGTGAAAAAAACAAGTGACGTTTTGGGTATTGGGCCTTAATTTATTTGGGCATTCTTCATGGCACTTTCATTGCAGGCGGGTCCTACATTGAGATGTTTGGCCAATCCCATCGGTGACTTGTTTGGCACGTGTGAGGAAACCCGAGTGCTTGGAGGTCATTCACGCCAGCAAAGGGTGAATGCAAAAAGCTCCGCACAGATTCAACAATGAGTTTTTATAGCGCCATCTCCTGGCCACAAACTCTGCGCAAACTTCTTAGCCTCAATTTTGGACAATGTGAATGCAGGCGTTACGGTTGTGGAATGTTTACACTTGAGGATGCATTTTGTTTCTTCCAAACTCGCTAATGCCTAATTCTTTGCATGCACGCGGTTGTCGTATGTTTCAATTGCACGAATATGTTTCATTACGTTCATCAGCTTGCAACCAGAAGCTTGCGAGTTCAAGTCGCGACCGAGAGGGGGGGGGGGAGGTCGATTCAGCACTTCATCCCACCAAGCTGACTAAAATCAGTCCTATATTGTCAGTGAAGTAATCAGTGGTTGCCTTATGCAGAGACTCACAGCCCGCTGGCTTGTTCGTCTCAACCTCCAGCCATTAATCCTTCCAGTAATGCGTTCTGCTCAAACCTAACCTTCTTCACAGACAACGCCGATGATTCTAACTTATTCTCTGGTCCATGTAGTATTCTTTTTTCCGTCTCCTAGTCGAATTCCAAGCGTGCATCTCTCCACGCTTCACTGTGCACTTATCAGCTCTCGTTCCATTTTCTTTGTATGTGTCGATACGAATAGCGGGTAACATATACAGATAAAACATGTCTGTCTTTCGGCACGTGGGTCTATCGCTTTTCATCATTGAGTTCAGTTTTCCGAACGCACTCGAAACCTACCTCTTTACAAATAAAATCACAAAAAAGGGAAATGTTTTTATGTGCTTAATTTCTCACTCAATATTTTCCGGAATGCTGCTCGGCTGACTTGGAGCAACGGATTATACGTAAGGCCCTACCAACCCCTACAACACTACCACCCTTGGCAAACCCCTAGAGCTATTTGCGCACGAATCTTGCACACCCACCAACCACCACCGTCTCACGAGGACAAAATAAGGCAGCGCGAGATGGATGTGGCATGCCAAAATAATTCCCGGAACAGCATTCCCGACTGTTCCGACTGAAACTAAGCACACGGGCAACGCGCTACAGTGTGTGGCAAGAACGGGTGGGCTTGAATGAAGTCAGTGTTGTGTCGTCTCCCCCTCCCCTCCCTCTTTGAATGCTCTTGAAATGCGTGATGTTGCCGTGTCTGTGCGCATGTTACGCACTCTTATGTAAAATCGACGTTGCCTTCCACGTCGCGTTCAATTCCTCGCCCGCTCGCCGCTGTTCAATTTCAATTGATGCTCGCCACGATACTTGGAAGTGAGCGAAACACACGTGCTTCGAGTTATTCAGACCATTGCGACACATCCTGCAATATATACAGTGGGCGTGTTGACACCGTGCACATGTTATACGGCATATGCCGGCAATACCCTAGACGTTCCCATTTCCTTCTCTCGTGATGGCCAATTCTTGGAGGTAAAAACATTTAAATCGCTTTTCATTTTGTTTTGCTTTTGCTGCAGTAATAAAATGCAGACTTTTTGAAATAATTTGTATTTGGTTACAGTGTAAAACTGTGATTCAACTTGGTTTTTATTTTATGTATCGTCATCAGTGGCTATGGTCTATCCACTGCCGGATGAAGGCCTCCTCACTCAATTACCACCTCTCTCTAACGGTCTTGTTTCGCCGCAATCCATCTAATTCCTGCACGCCAGCTGACCTCATCGCCCAGTGCAAGTGGCGCTTGTCCTATTGGTCGTGTTCTCTACTTTGGCTGCTATTCCATCACCAGTCTCGTCCATTGGTTATCACCATCATCGTCATCCCTTCTCAAGGATGCGTCCTGCCCAAGCCCACCTATTTTTATTCACCACACAATATGATGTCCTTCGTGTTCTTTTGTTCTCTGCCTGCAAGTGTTTCTCCTTCTGTCTCTCAGTGTAATGTACAGCATGCGTCTCTGCATCTCTGCATGCTGTACATGAGAAGTTAACTACCTCGCCTGGTATGCAGGAGGACGTGGGTTTGATCCCAACCCTGGTGCCTGCTGTATATTTGGAGTTTGCATATTCTCCACGTGATCACGTGGAATTGTGTCCGGGTCCTCCGGGTTTTCCCTCCACATTTAGAATCAACATGCGTTTATAAAGTATTTGGCTGCTAAACATTTCCACGTGAGAAGCCACTTCGTTAAGCTATCATTTGTGATAGCCAGTTCGCTTCTGAAAATTAGCTATATAGCTCAGAGAACCTTATGTGGTAAAACAAAAATATATAATTTCCACACTTTTCAGCGTATCCCCCATTTTATTTATAATTGTTCATACGTCTCAGACTTATGGTTATGTTTAAAGGAAGAAAAAAAAACATCGATACAGTATCCTCCAACAACTGTGGGTCAATGTATCTCGACATGTACACACTGTATGGGATGGATCGGTGGTGCAAATCCACTCGAAACCCAGTGAGCCGAGATGTATCGGTCACAACTAACACAAGTGACAAGCGGTATTTGGGCCGGTCCGAGGTGCGACCCATCACCAACCTGTGCTCACCAGCACGGTTAAAGCACGGTCCATAGCCAATGCGGCTTGGGGAGACATTAATTTAGCAGCGGTTCAATAAAGGAGGGAAATTATGATCGTTCGTAAATGTAAGATCCACTGTTTGAAACATAACATAAAATTAACATTAAATTAATTTAAAATTTTACATTTAATAATGTCCTTTATCCAAACAAAGCCACACTGAGTCTCGGGGTGTAGGGTCCTGGATCGAGATGTTTGTCCAATTACATTCATGAGCGTATCACTTCGTGGGAGGAATCCAGAAGTGCCGGAGAAAACCCGTGGATTTGACCACACCGAGGTCAACGCAACCCAAACGCGTTCCATAAACGAGGAGGAAACTCGTCGAAGAACACGAAAAACGTGCAAAGGGACGGCGACGCTTTTAAGTGCTTTTGAGTTGGTGGTCTAGACAAGGCTGAGAGCATTTGTGCATGCAAGGTTAGATGCACACAAGGCATGGTGGGAGTCGTGCCTTCCTGCTGTTCGTTAGCAGCACAGGTCTACTTGTTTCTGCACTCAAATTATAAATGCCTTTTTTAGTAACCATTAGCAGGCCTTTCCCACTTTCTAGAAGCTTTAATATCACACTCCGTGGAGGACGAAACGCGAGGTTGCCTGATAATGGAGATCATATACTGTAGTGTAAGTGTTTATCACAAGACTTGCATTAATGTACAACTTTGGAAAAACCCTGCCCTATGAATGAAACTAATCAACACCTCAGTCGTAACCTTTAGTGGCCCAAGTGTTAAAAACATGTTTATTTAATATTTGTCTAGTGATAATCAACGACTCGAATGTACTATATTTGTTACCAGATTAAATCTTTCTCGCCATTCTAGAACATCATCAGAATGTACCTTCGTTATCCCGGCAGTCATCTTCGCCTAGACGCATGAGATAACAATCCGGTCTAAATGTGAACGGCCCAACAAGAGGACTACTAAATGTACGATCGCGACTGACACGTGTTGTGTAAGGACACCGAATATCAACACTGTCGTGCACATCAGCTGACTGCAAGCTACATTTGACCAGGGCTGTGGTGCAAGGCCACGTGGAGTCTTTTGACGCAAAATGTTGGCAGCGTCCAAAGGTGCTCACGATGTTTGCCTGTCCTCCATCTGAATGAGACCAGAATCAGAATCTTTATTTAAACCTGGAGAAATCCGATGAGCTATGAAGCTCTTTTTTTTCACACATGTCCGGTCGGGGTGGGTCAGAAACCAGGTCACCCCATCTCTCCATTACCTCTTTCTCCAATACTCGTTAATCTCCATCCATGAACTCGCCCCTTCTGCCTGCCTCTCCCCCCTCTCATCTCGCTCTACTCCCCTCGGCGTGCTCTCCTATCTCTCCGCGTTCCATCTCACGACCCCCCCCCCATTCACAAGCACCCCTCCGCTCCAGCCAATCAAGGCATTCTATCAAAGCATCCAGTCAACTTACACTCAGTGGGAAGCATCTCATTCACCATTGCTGCCATCCCAATCTGGAATGCCTTACCTTAGTCGTCTGTGTGCTGGATTTTCTGCTCAGGTCCAGCCACTCAAAGGCTACTTTTGTTTTATCCATCGGCCTGTGGCTATAAATGCACCGACTGTTAAGGGAGCGGTGGTCTTGAGTCGTGGTCGCTTTCACACGCCGTGTAAACCCACGAGGTTATGTGTGCTCAACCACGCCGCCTCCTCGTCTATGTTATCCTCTTGGTTAACGACGGTCATAGACAACGATAGGAACACAGGGATAATTGAATGACGTTATTCAAACTCAGAAAAAACAAGTCACCCATTTGATATGTCTCTTTCACTTTAAGGGCACTGTGTTATTGACTTAAATGTTTTATTTAAAATCTTAAGACAGCTGTATGGGAATGTTGATATGTGTATAAAACAGCACGGATGCTGCTGACAGTTGCCAAGCTGCATGTTGTGATTCATGTTACCCAGACAACAGATGCCAGTAATGCAAACATGCACTCCATCGGTTTTAAATGTGTCGTTAAACCCACCACCACCCGACACAGCCAATTAGTAAGGTTTGTCACAGGATCGAAACATGCCGACTGGTTACTAGCTCAGCACACCGGTGTGTTGGAGAGTAAACCCACAACATTTGCCATTCAAGTACGACGTTTCGCTGGTGATTACAACAACCAGATTCATCAGGCGATAGCCAGAATTGTGGAGAATTCCTCGTGTTTCGGACTTAAATAGAGGGGCTAAAGGTGATGTCATCAGTGTGAGCCTATCATGTGCAAAGGCCAGAGGGGGAGTTAATGTAGTAAAATAAATTACAAAAAATGCCAATTATTAGTTGAGTTATTCAGAGTTAATAACAGCAATTGGTAAATTACAAGGGATACCCACCTCATAATAAGAAACCTCCCCCGGTGATGATCGTGTGATAACGCTGGTTGTGATTACCAGCGAAACGTCGTACTCGAAACGTAAATGTTGTGGGTTTACTCTCCAACACACGCGGTGTGCCGAACTCGTAACGAATTGCTGCTCACCCCGAGCTCTCAATACTCTGATAAGTGGCATTATACAGGTAGGAACAATGTTCCACACTGCCCACCAGGGATTATTTATCTGTCTGTCGTGCATAAATATATATATAATATAAAAAGCTCTTTGATTGGTGGAGACCTACTGCCGGGTACGGAGAGGGGAGGGGCCTAAGGAAGAGGGGGGTCAGGGGAGGGGCCTAAGGATATGGGGGGTGGTCAGGGGAGGGTCCTAAGGGAAGGGGGCTCAGGGGAGGGGCCTGAGGATATGGGGGGGTGGTCAAGGGAGGGGCCTAAGGGGGGAGGGGCCTAAGGGAGGGGGTAAGGGGAGGTGCCTAAGCAAGGGGGAGGGGCCGATAGTTAAGGGGGCTGGCTACCTGGCTGTCTGCCTGGCTACCTCAAGTCAAGTTATATTTTACACAGGTAGGAACAACAGGTTCCACACTGCCCACCAGGGATTATTTGTCTGTCTGTCGTGCACGAATGCGCTGTCCAACCAAGTTCCTACCTGCCCACTCCGAAGGAACGTGTTCTTTGTGCTGTACGCCTTTTGGCGTCCTCTGGGTCTAACACCGTTGGAGACAATGCTCGAAAGAAAGCTGTCTCTGGTGTGGACCAATCAGTTTCAAAGACGATGCATATATTATCAGAGTATACTGTTTGGTTCTTTCGGTAAAGTCACGTAGTTAGAAATAAAATCAAACAAATCACGACGTTTCGATCGCAACACAAGCAAAGTTCAAAGTTAATGTATTAGGTATAGCCCTGTGAGTCATTCGGCTCTTGAATCGGGTGCAACCGCAACAAACAAAAACATGAACAAGAAAACATCTTAAAGTGACTATGTGCAAACAGAAAATCCAAGAAAAGACAACAAAATATTGCAGAAAAATCACCGTACACCAACCCTGTGCAAATATCCCAGTGGGATGCAAGTCAAACAACAATAACCACAAGACAACTTAGATTACGGCCATCAGTCTAACTCTGCACTACAACAAACAAATATGGCCAAACCAAAAAACTTTTCGAAAATAACCAAAATAGAGCCATAAAAGCGACCTTCATTAGGTGGCACCGATACAGCAGGACAACCGCTGACATCGAGAGTATGGATTCCTGCAGTCACGAAAACTTCAAGTCAAGATATTATCAGAGTATGCTTTTTGTTTGAGTTTTGACCACAAGTATTGCGGTTAATGCAGACATGATTCCTTGCAAAAAGGTTTCAGTTTGGTGTTTTAACATCTTGACACCTGTTTTATTGCCAGAAAAATGGGAAAAACTATTCTCATAGTAACAAATTGGCACGTTCTGTTTACGTGACAAACTTTACTAATTTGCTGTGTCGGGTGGCGGCGGGTTTAACGACACATATATATATCTACGCGATCTAACCCCCTTCCCCAAACAACCTCTGTTGTGGATGACATTGGTCGTGAAAGCCTCCAACTACCACCACTCAGTGTTACATTTTACTCCGTCGGTTTGTTTGTGATTACTTGCACCCATATGCTAGAACGTGTCTGGTACGTCATAGCAAAAACAACAACAACAACGAAGACAACACCAACAACATGTCCTGCATGTAGCCGCTTTAGATCGTGATGTAGCTTTACAACAGAAACTGAACCGGTAGGGATTTTTTTTTACAATCGTAAACTTGCTAACCATAGCTTAGGGCGCCATCTGCCGTACACAACGATTATAAGGTGCGCGCAACACGTCCTGAACATTACCCCCCCATCCGCGCACGGGAAATTAGCCTGGGTGGGCAGGGATGTTGTCCGTGCAAGATTAAGCTACTGTGGGGCCTGTTGTTATAAAGGGGCCCTAAACTAAAAAAATATACATAAATATTAAAACGCACTTTTTTTACTTGCATAGTAAAGTAATTGTATTTTTTCATTTGCTATACAGCCAGATAATGCGACAAATCGCTAACCTTAAACACCCAGTCGTTCATTAAAGTCGAAGGCGGTATAGTACTATAGTAATAGAGCAAGTGCAGAATCACTGACTCGGAATTGATAGCTTGAAAGCATTTAGCGCGGGGCCCTTGAAAGTGCGGGGCCCGTAGCATTATGTAGCTACTTTTATTACTTTTAATTTTATTTTTTACCTACGTGACTTTACCGAAAAAACCTAAGAGTATGAATCCTTGCAGTCACGAAAGCTTCAAATCTAGAATTATGTAGCTACTTGTGCTACGAGGATAATCTGGCACTGGCTGTTGTGGGAATCCAACCGTGACATATAAGTTCATAGGTCAGCCGGCGCCCTTTCTCAACACCCACCTGCCATCAGCACCCTTTGTCTTAAACCACAAGCAGCCGACTGTGTGTGAACAGCGAGGAGGTGCTGTAAAGATTTGTGACCGTTGCGATTCAATTAAAATATCAGTGGGGGATGGGGGGGAGGGAAGTTTGGGGCCATTGTGGTGAATGTAGCGGAGTGGCGTGAGCCAATGACATTTAACGTGTGTGGATATTAAACGCAAAAAAAAACACTCAACGATTCCTGCCACGCACGATCCCATTCAGATGTCGTTCAGCCGTAGTTGCATTAAGTTCAACAGCAGCTGTCCGGGGCTGAGCTCCAGAAAATATGTCCCTGCCAACTCCGCTCCCCCCACACACTCGTGCTGTCCAGCCCTCTACCAGTCAATTCACTGCTGGATGAGGGGGTGCCGCGGCGGTTATGTGACCATACTTCACCACGCTGGTTCACGTGGGTTGCTGAAGGCGGGCGAAGCACACACGTGGAGTTTTACGCACTGCCATCCGCTGACAGACGTGTGGCGTCACGGTGGCTGGGAGATGTTAACTACCTCGCCAGGTATACAAGGAGGTCGTGGGTTCGATTCCGACTCTCACGCCTGCTGTTGTATATTTGGAGTTTGCGTGTCTCTCTGTGTTTGTGTGGATTTTTATCAGGTCCTCCGGGGTTTCCCTCCACATTCACAGAATCATCAACATGCTTTAAGGATATTTGGTTGTTATACATTCCCACGTGATAATCCACTTCGCTCAGCTATACATTTTGGTCAGGTCGTTTCTTTTTTTGCCTATGCTCCGCTTTGTGGTCACCGATGCAAGAAATATCCAGACACGAAATCCTACTTGGCTTTCGCGATCTGACGAACATTGGAAATTGATGGTCATAAACCACTTTATTTCGACGAGTGGTGGCTGGTACAACGTTAGGGACGTATTGTATAGCAGACGCTGCTAAATCGATTACGGTAGATTATTTCGCTCACCATACATGGTACGAGAAAAAGTTCATAATTTTCAACTCGTTTTTGTTGTACGTATGTTGGACTTTTTTTCGCACCGTACGTAGCCAACCTGGGTTCACGTGACCACTATTGCCACTAGAGGCCGCTACATTCATGACGAGGGGAAATACATTTTATATGTTGATACGCGGCACGGAACCATGAAAATGAATCGAATTGGAAAATTAAATGAATACATTGTTCTCCGGAATATAGGACGCGCTCCTTCCTCTCCCCCCCCACCTGTATTTTAAAGTAAGAGTTTAGGGTGCGTCTCATAATCAAATTTGTATACGCGAATAAACGCAAGACACAACATTTGGAGTGCGTCTGACTTTGTGGGGCGTCTAATAAATCGGCGAATAGGTGATTCGCACAGGCTCAGTATAAAGCAGTTGAGGGATCGCGTCGCGTGAACATTTGCCAATCTCTTGTTGACAGCCAGATGTCAAAATTAACGTCTAATGTTTAAAACCAGGAGTGGCCAGATCGCAACTCCCGGGCAGTTCTCGCGCAGTTTGTTATATGCGCCATACGATAATTATGTAATAGCTATATATTGTATGTGATAGTAACGCAGCTCATAACCTTGCAATACGGCGTAACTTTCTTTTAAACACCAAAGATAAATCTGCGAAAGCGGCGTAACCATAATAACACGCGGGAGGAAACCGGAGCACCTGGAGAAAACGCCACGCGTGCGAGGGGGAAACACGCGATCCCATACAGACGGAACAGGCCTTCCCGTTTGCTGTACTGCATTCTCACGGCGAGCCAGGGTATGGGCACCTCCACGCACGCGGGAAGAGAGTTTGGCAACATTTGTGTGATTCGCCAACCCACGCTGCTGCCTGTACGGTGCTGGGTTACAGGCCACGTGCATAGCCACCACCATCACCACCACCGTCCGGCTGGCTTGGGCCAGTCCCCTTAGCAGCGGTGCTCAGACTTGAGTCCTCCCGAGGGCGCTGCCGCAGATTTCTAATTTCAAACAGACCCCGCAAGGAACCCGCCGCGTGATCGGCCCATTTGTGTCCTAACTGATCTCGATCACGTGGAGGTGTTGGTCATTCTGCTCGCAGGGTCAGGAAGCATGACCATCGCTGGCATGATACAGTACTGCCAACATTTTCTTGTCCGATTTGATGATGTGGGGGACTACCAGAGCGGAATCCCTTTTGTTCGTGTGTATCTCGCCAAAAAAGATTAATCCTGCTTTGACGCAGATAAAGCGAAAGTGAACAAGGCGGACATTATGATGGAATTTCTGCCGTGTTCGTAATTTGCACAATCATAAAACAAATCGCGTGGGTAAGGGGATTTCCGTGAACCAATTATCGGTGAGCCTGTCATACATAGTGCTTGGATGTACGACGATCATGCATCCCATCATCTCACGCCTGTGTTTCCCCTTTCTTCATCAACCCGCACTAATTAGAGTGGTGAAGGGAAATAATAAAATAATGAAAATTAAACATAATAAAATAAAAATTCTCGCGACGTTTCGGCCACAACACAAGCGTCGGAAAGACGCTGTCTTTCTGACAGCTCTGTTTCTTCACCTGAGGACGGCTGCTTGCATTGTGGCCGAAACGTCGTGAGAATTTTTATTTTATTATGTTTCATTTTTATGATTTTATTTTTTCCCTTCTATGTGACTTTATCGAAAGAACCAAGAAGATGAATCCCTGCAGTCACGAAAGCTTTAAATCGAAAGTGGTGAAGTATGGGCATTTAACCTCCCACGATGCGCATGGTGTGGAAGGGCCACATCAAGGAATGCGTCTCACGTGTAAAGGAAGTTACAACTAAATCCAACAACGCGATCCATCAGGTCACCACAAGCCGCCGCCGCCGCCGACTCTCACGATCCTGCGACGTAATGATCCAAACTTTGACTTGTAACTTTCGTGACTGCAGGAATTCATATTCTTTGGTTCATTCGGTAAAGTCACGTGGAAGAAAAAAAAGACACATTTTTAGAAAAGTAAATAGAATTAAAATAATTTACTTTCTTTTATTTATTTTTAATAAACACGTTCCTTCGGAGTGGGCAGGTAGGAACTTGGTTGGACGGCACATTCGTGCACGACAGACAGACAAATAATCCCTGGTGGGCAGTGTGCAACTGTTTGTTCCTACCTGTCAAAATGTTCTATCTACGTGACTTTACCAAAAGAACCACACAATATGTAATGATCCAACCGACTGCACAGGAGCTGATTTCATCGCTCCGTCCCTTCTAGCCACGGACGCGTACTGCTTGAGTCCCTCTTTACGTCTCTCGGCAACTCGAACGATGCCGTGAATCTGCGTGCGTACTCTCTCCAATAGCAAGCGTTCATCTTCACTAATTAATGCAATTCCTAAGCGTGTTGTTTTTATTATCGTTCGATTACACTGTGTAACGAAAAAAATATATATATTTGTTCCTGGTTAGTAAGTGTTATTTTCCAATTGCTTATGCCTCAAAAGTACAGACAATGGCTATTATTCCCCACAAACTTTGCTTTTATGACCAGGACACAAAGAGATAATTTTTATTGTTTTATATTTGTATTATTTTAATATTTCCCTTCTACGTGGCTTTACCGAAAGAACCAGGAATATTAATCCCTGCAGTCACGAAAGCTTTAAATTTAAACTGTGTAACAAATTTACTAATTTTTGTTCCTGGGTAGTAAGTGTTATTTCCTAATTGCTAATGCCTCTAAAGTACATAAAACGGCTATTATTCACCACAAACTTTGCTTTTGTGACCAGCACAGTGATATTTTGAAATGTACCTATTTTCAAAGAGAAAACGTGGTGTGCATTTGTGTCATTCCGTCACATAAAGTCCTGTTTCACAAAAGCAAAGTTTGTGGGGAATAAATAGCCATTCTCTATACTTTTGAGGCATAAGCGATTAGAAGATAACACTTACTACCCAGGAACAACAATCGTGTTACAAAGCGTTATCTCTTCGTCTGATGGCCACCTTTCTGAACCCTGTACGCCGTAGCGGACAGTCAGCGCCACGCAGCGCACTCCAAACCCCTCAATGCCAATGAAATGAGACCAGAGGACAGACAGCGGATGTTAGTCGCGTGTTTGCATTTTATTTTGCCGTTACATTTTTGTTCAGTTGAGCGCCACTTCGGGAAAAACAAAAAGAGAGAGAGAGAGCGCAAAGCGGCGGTGTATGTCGTGAGCAGCCGACCGCAGTACGGAACTGCGTTCGACTCATGCAAGCGGGGAAATCCAATTATTTCATCGTATCATCGGTTGGCAACACAGTGCGTGATCGGTAAGGTGTCATCCTGCTCCCACAGGAATTAGCGACAGATCACAACCTCTCACCGTACACGAGGCACACTTATCACTTGCGGGAGTATGGGTCCCTTCCCCACATGACATTTTCAACATCAACTATCGTCACACGCATTGTTCTTGTTTGGCTTTCCGAATCGCTAATAGTTGAAGCGGTCCATTGCCTAGTAGGCAGTTATTTCAGAAACGTGTCAATAACGTGCTTTCAAATAGCATTTTTGCGATTGTTTTTCTCGCTATTTCTGATGTTTAATAACTTGTCACGGTTTAAACATGATTAAGCAAGTCGTAATACGAAGGGAGTGGTTATTTTCCAGACCAAACGATGTCCTTTTCTGAATTTCTAAAGTCATGCTTCAGCTGTCAACGGATGCCCCACGCATTTACACAATCTCTCTGACTCGCCACCACTCCTACCTCTGTAATAGCATGCACACGACATGCGTTTAGAACAATAAGCAAAGACCCATAGAGTCGTCCGTCCATCAATTCAGTGCCAATTATACAACAGACACAATTGAAACGACCCTAAATGGAATTACACGTCTCACTTGAACTATCATATATTATAACATTCATATCTTATCACAGGGAACTATTGGAATATTCGATTTCATAAATATTGATTTTGCGTTTGCGAAAAGGTTTGTTTTTTTACTTTATTGTGTACACGTGTACATCTTGGACCGTGATGGATGTATCTAGAGTAATTTGAACACGATTTTTAAAAATGTGTTTTTTTTCAACTTCCTGAACACACATTGTACGCGTGCTTGTGAGCATTCTTGCGCATAGATTATGCGTTCATGCATGTGCCCAGATGGTTGTCGTGCCGATGAAGAGCAATAATTGCGCAGTAAACACGAAACGTTGGACTAACGTCGTGCCAACGTTGGCCTCACGGTCACGACCACATGCCGACGTCGCACCAACGTCGCCCGTTTACTGGGTGGGGTAGCACCTTTTTTGGTTTGTTAATTTAAAACACCGCTGCAGGTAAGTGCCCGTGTGCGTGCGTGAGTGAGTGTGTGCTTGCGTGCGTGAGTGAGTGTGCTT
>CM025660.2:3709361-3722429 GCA_014621495.2 Entosphenus tridentatus | reverse complement strand
GTGTGTTTTTTGTTTGCATTTTGACTGCAAGTATTATGGTTAATGCAGACATGAATCCTTGTAAAAAGGTTTCAGTTTTGTTGCCAGAAAAAAAGAGGAGAAACCCTATTATTAATGTAAGCAGTTTTTACACTGCTCGATGTCCACAATTATGGCAAATGTTTACAAAGTACTCTTAAATAATGATAGCACCATTCTAAACCTACGCCGCTAATGAAGCATTTCAATGTAAACAATCTCCTAAACATTGAAAAAGACTGGCTCGCCATCAATCGGGTGCGAGTGATTGAAGATGCATCGCAATTTAAATGCGGAACATGAAAATAAAAATGCCTTTATTTTCATTACTACAGAAAACTGTCCCTTGGCTGATATTAACGTGAAATGCACGAATTACATGTCAACCAACATGTGCAATGCAAATTAGCCTTGTATAGTATGAACAAACTTAAGCATGCGACCAATGTTTTAATTAAAAAAATATATACGCAGACACAAGGTCGTCAGATGAAAGATAAAAATTAATAATTATCCCCAAAACGGTATCGTATTAATTTTCACCACTAACATTGTATACACTCAGCAAAGTCGATGTTTGTCTGCGGGGCTAATAGTTAACAGAAGGTTGTGCTGCAACTCATTATTTATAACATCTGAATGCATGTGTGAACATAGGGCGATGTTGCGCATTAGCATACTCCGGTCTGACAATGTCCATTTGTGATGTCCCTGACTGGGACGTGCCGAAATTAAAAGTGTGCTCAGCTGTGGCAGAGACCTGCACTCATCCACGTTTGCCAAGTACAAAGCTCGTGTCTGAGCCGGTGGATTAGGCGTAATGATTTAAGCTAAGCAAACAACGCGCCATGGAATTCACCAAAGTGGTGGATGCAACAAGAAATACACTTTTAGTGTGCATGTGTTATAACATTTGATGTATTTTATTACCTTAAGTATTTTAACAATTTCAATTCAGTGGGAGCCTATATCAATAAACTCAGCCTTTGTGTTTGTCTGCCTTCCAGATGTTATTCTGACTGTATAATCATGAATCAACATAGGCGTTTTAATATTATAAACATGCATATCAATAGTTATATAACCACTGCTGTTGGTTGCACCTGGCCTTACAATTAATATCCAGATCACCCTACCCATATACTGTAATTCCCAATTATTTATATTTATATTCTTGGGACTTTCGGTAAAGTCACGTAAATAGGTTCAAAGAAAATGATCAAAATAACAGAAAACTACGACGTTTCGACCGCAACGCAAGCGGTCGTCTTCAGGAAAGGGTATATTTGTCTTTTGCAAAAGCGATCATTTAGTTTGATGCAAAATTGACACTTAACTAAATCATACAAATCCAACGTTCTAACGTCAAGGGCTGGCCTTAATGCATGAACGTGGTCGAAACGTACACCAGTGCAAGAGGATGGAGGACGACTTTGCAAATTAGATTAAACTGATTAACCTAAAAAGGGATAACACAAATGGAAATAATAAAAAAAATAAAAAAATTATTGCTGTGGATTTCACACCTGATGATGATTGCTTGTGTTGCAGTCGAAACGTCGTGAGAATTTTTATTGTTTATTATTTTTATTATTTTATTATTTCCCTTCTACGTGACTTTACGGAAAGAACCAAGAATATGGAGATAAAGCAGTGCAGTGATATGAATTCTGACTTAATTGAAGGGGAAAGTGTACAAGACCAGCACTGTGACATATGGGTTTGAATATTGGACTAAACACCCACAAGAGGAGCAGCAGATGCTGCACACCACATGAAAAACTGACGAGATGCCAACATGAATCTTGGGGAATACAAGAATGGATTGGCCTTGAAATTAAGCGATGCGGAATAAGGCAAGGATGGTGGAACTCATTTTAGGCAAGCCGAGAGTAAGGCGAGTTGATGGGTTAGGACATATTGTCAGACGAGAGGAAAACCACATCGGAAGGAAGGGGATGAACATAGAAAAACACCATGGTGGAGACTGAGGCAGGCCGAGAAAGAGGTGGTTTCAAGTGGGCAACCAGGATGTTAAGGACTGGAATGGATATGAAGATGTCCCAGTAAAAGGAATGAGTGGAGAAAGACGGCAAGGCAGGCAGACCCCACATAAGTAGGGAAAAATGCATTAACAATAAATCAGTGTAGACCCAAGGGCATGGCACTCACACTTTTTGATCTCGGCTTGCTCCTGGTATTGTGGCTTCATGAATGCTTCCTTGAAGAACCAGATGGAATTCACCAGCCAGAGGAAGGGCAGCAGAATAAATCCTCCTGCGTACCATTGCAGAAAGCAACAAAGGATGAACGGACACATCGAGACTAATTGTTCCACTTATCCAGGACATGATTTCTTGGCTTGTCACACATCCTTGACCACAATGCTGTTTGATCACATTCCACCTTGAAAGCTCGGCAAGGTTGGAAACGGTCAGAAACTTGGGTAAGGACATAGCTCGGCAAATGAGGGCTTATTTAGTTTCAAAAAATTCACCCGTAAAAACAAAGTTTTTCACTATAAATCCTTTATATGCGTGGTGGCTAGAGTCCTATCGTCCTCTGGCTTGAGATGGCTGCCACCTATGGGTCAGATGATTGCATGGCAGCATTAAGCAATTGGTAATTAAATATAATATTTTTGTCCTAAAAAGTGTAAAATTTTGGAAAAAAATTCACGAACATTAATTGTCACGCACAACGAGTCTGTGTGGAAAATATCAGCTCGATTGGATCACGGGAAGTGGGTTAAAAAACGACCGAAAGATTTGCACAGTCGTAAGCAAGCAAGCAAGTGCGCAAGTGAACTTAATATAAAGGATTTAAAAAGATGTCAATCACTCGATTTCGGCTGACGTCACAACTCTGGGCCAGGATTCAAAAATATTCAGTGTAGAGAGAACACCATGCTCCACGAGGTGGTAAGACAATTTGAGGTCCAATCTGTTCCACGAATGTTCAAATATCCAGCGGACAGAATGATCCATTGTTAAACGTACGCAGCTGGTGTACCAAAACAAGTATAAACACTTTCTGTGTTAACATGTTCAGTAGGTTTGTAAATGGCTTTATAGGAATAGCCATGCAAGCCTCGCTTATGCCAAGGCTCTTGAAACTCAATGAGGCTTTTATCGATCCTCCCTCTTTGAAACTAAAATAGTGTCAGATGGCATTTAGGCACCCTAAAGCAAATCCCTTATCCTTTAATTCTTATCCTGTAGTGGAATGTTTGGCCGATTCCATTCCAGTGAGTGTTTGACATGTGGGAGGATTTCAGAGTTCATGCACATGTCAATCAACTGCTGGATGCGGATCCGTGGGCGTTGACCATACTTCACCACGCTGAAAAATGATGGTTGGTGAAGACATAGAGAAGGGCATAAACATGAAAGCATTGTACGGTACAACAATGGATATCGCTGCACCACCATAGATCCTGCTGCTGGGAAACTGGAGGAAGCAGGGAAATCCTATACATAAAATAGGGTAACACTCAAAGCTCCATGCAGATACTTTTAAGAATCAATTGCCGTTCTGCCTTATCATGGCTACCACGAGCTTTAAATGTGGTGTATATCAAACTTGGAACTAAAATTCCCATGTCAGCTAAAGTTTGTCCATACAAATGCCACAGTTTACATGAACATCAATGGTTTCCTATATGTGAATAAATCACCACAATATTGAATTATTTAAACCCATTTCAAGTGTGAAACATTCAATAAGAAACATGGATACGTACTGAGAGGAGAGAACAAAACCTCAAATGTGAACAAATAAACATGGAGAGATGCGCAAGAGTTTGGATTACACTGAGAGATAAAGTGGAACGCAGGTTAATGAGGTAATCTTTTCCTGTTAAGAAAAGTACAGCAACTGGGTTTGGGCAGGATACGTTAGCCGCTGGAGGAACTAGAATAACGATTTAGTAGCAACAGCCAAAAGAGGGAAAGCACCCAAAAGAACATCGCTGCAGTTGCTGGGATGGAATGTCACATTGTGGAACTGAAGGATGGTGGCGACTTGGGTAGAGGCCTTCATCCAGTCGTGGATTGGTCATGGGCTGATGATGAGGATGATGTAATGGAATACATATATCACAAACAAAAAATGAGGACGCCAAAACATTCCAAAAAAAAGTCGCACATTTAGTTCAAAAGCAGAATGCACTCATTGCTCGACAAAGTAACATGACTGACTTGCTTTTTAATCCTAAGTGAGCGGTTCACTCTGGCCGAGTGCTGACCTTGCCTTTGGAATGAATCACACGTTTCATGCGTATTAAAGCTGACAGCCGGGATTACCGCTCATATCCCCAAATGCAGAAATCCGAACGTCAGCAAGTGCTAAGCAAACACGTTATGCAAGTGTTTATTGCATGATGTGCAGCAACGGCGGTGGCATCATTCACAGGACAAAGCACCTTTAAAAATATTATTTATCCCTGTTAGATAACTTCAACGCATGGGTCTTTTTTTCCCCAGAAAAATTTAGCCAGGATAAATTCATCAATGCCTACAAAGTACAGTTTAATAGTTATCAAAATACAATTCATATGCTTTCAGTCAATGGATGTTACAGATGCTACAAAAACTGCATTAATTATTACTTTGCAAAAACTTACTATGAACAGCCAAAGGAGTGAAAGTGCCCAAGCAGAGGCCCACTGTGGATAAGCAGCAATGAAATCATCTGGTGTGCAGGCCTAGTACGATTGCTGCTTCGCTGGACTGTGAGAGATGGTGACCAGCTCAGGGAGACCTTGAATGCATGTGTTGAACTTATTTTGTACCGTACGTAGTCAACCATGCCAACTATTCTCATCCAGCAGTCGTTAAGATTATGGCCAATGATGAAACGGCACAATAGTACCACACAAATGAGCAGCCTTAGGTACATCTTGGTGGTAAAACGGTACATAAAAAGTTAAAAAATGGCACACATCTGTGTTCCCCATTGTGTTGAATCGTGAATTCGCAAAGTAACGGAAAGTGTGTCGGTAAGGATTTTCCAGAGCCCAGAATTTAGCATGGACAAGACAATACCCAAACGCGTAATGGAAAACTCATTCATTTAGCTTTCACCACATTCAGATTGACGTAGGTGTTCTGCAAACCACTGATGGTCTCACTTTCCTTCACTGCATGCGTAACAATGGACCAGCTGCTTGTGGCAGGGTGTGCTCATGAAAATAACCGTGATTGCTTGATCGGGACAGATGCTTCAACCTGTCCTTAAAATACACAACAACAAAGTTTGGATGTACAGAGTTTCTAAACATGACCACCTCTCAAGATGCAGTAATGAAATGGTGGGCAAATGTATATTGTTGATAGAGGCTGCCGTAGGCAATGGATGAGAATGAGCAACCAACGACTGAGTGACGTTTGACTGAAAGCTTCAACAGAAGGCCTTGGAATGGTGCAGCAGTGTACATAGAGCAAAGTAGAATGCGATACGAGGAGAGGTAGGCAAGGACGAGTCCATGGAGGAATCTTGAAGGTGGTGGGATCGAGATGTTGATCTAGCACTGACTGGAGCGAATTGGGGTGACGTGTTCACTTTTATTGGTGAGGTGTCGGGCAACTGAAAAAGAAGACATGGATGTCATTTTCACACTCGCGTCGTTACCTCTGTAGTATTTCCTGCAGAGGCTGAGCTTGTCTTCATTGGTGACCCGCTCCAAATTCATCCTGAATCAAATGGACCTGCACAACACGGGTGACAATTTAAGCATAAATTAAGACATCTAAAGTAATTGACCATGTCTTGGCTGTGCAGATTTGTCAATATTTGAATTTCAAAAACAATACTCTGCATCAAAACTGACCTGTAGTGAGCGCACTGCAATGTGAACTTGGCGACAGAGTTCTATGAAATGGCCACGGCTAACAAGTGGCAAGCGATATTCCCACTGTGGTTTCTGGGCCACCACCCCGACCAATCCGTACTGACCAGCGTGTTTAAGTGTGGTGGTGAAACGAACCTACAACCGATGCACCAAGGATAGTCTTCATTCCGCATTGGATAGACAAAGGGCTGTTCATTAACATTACTTCTATCGTTATTTTTCTTTAAATGACATACAAGCTTATGTTTTCTCTGTAGGGCTTTTGAAAAACAAGTTAATATATTTTTTATTGTGAACCCCCATTAATTGGAAATATATAACCGAAATCATATATCAAATACCGACCAAAAGCTAATAACAGTGATACAGATTATTTCGCTTGAAATATTGTTTTTGCCTTTAGCTTCCAATAATTTTCCCATTGTTATTCATGGCCATGTCACGAGACATTCCATCCTGAACACTGGTAGAAAGGAATTCACATCAATAGGCTCGTCACCAAAGCACCCTGAAAAGATGCGATCTCATCAGGTATCAGAAGTTAAGGAGATGCGAGCCTGGTTATTACTCGGGTGCGTGGCCAATTGTACAAATAGCACGTGTTGTTTGGGTGCACGGCTGCGAGATGCCAGGATATGGCAAAGTGACGAGTGCAGTACACCGTTACATTTGGTCAATTGTTTGATTAAAGAATGGCGTGTGGAGCCCTCAGTGTATCTTTTCCCTTGTGTGCATTCTCATCGGCGGAACAAGGAACACTCACTTTTGAACCCGCAACATATCCCAAATGGAAAGCCTCAAAATGAATTAATAGCGAGGGTTTTCCCAGGTAAATTATTTGCATTGTTATTTGGCCTCTTTATGCAATTGTTAGTTTATCTAATTGTTTATCCAATTGTTTGTGCTCGTTTCGCATGTTAAACCGTTTTCATTTATTTGATTCTCTGAGGCTTGCCAAAAACAAATTGCGTCATTATTTTTTGTACATTAAGTATTTGGTTAACAGGCTTGAACCACCACAAGGCTACATTTGAAGACCCCAGTTTAACGTTGCTGTCACATCCGCGGACTAGGACTTTTCTACGAGATCGTCATCGACGTACACCTGAGATGAATCAAAGTCGATTAATCCAATGAGTCGACACGAAAGTTATAGACATTTATTTTTTACTCGAGTCGATTTACTCGAGACCCCCTTCCAAAAACGTTGGCCAACCCTCTCCCTAGAGAAGGCGGGCAACTCTCTCCCACAAAAGTGACGCAGATTATAAGTTGATGACGTCGCCAGATCCCACACAACACCTCCCGTCCAGCGGCACACACGGGCAAGAAGCCTTATTCCCCACCTATTTTCGTTATCGGGGATTAAGTAATCGAACCTGTTAGGCGAATCGATTGCTTAAATTGGATATGCCAAGTTTCACGCCCCAACTCCCGATGACTTTCCACCAATCGATTAAAAAATCGATTTTCTTTTTTTTGTTCAACGTGACGGTGAACGTATGCGCCTCTATCGGGCTGCAGAGTGGGGGGGGGGGGTCAAGTATGCCCTGAACAAACTTCCACACACAGAGAACAAAAACAACTGTGACATTAATCGATCCATTTGTTGTATCGCCACCACGGCGTTGTCAATCCACCGCTGGATGAGACCGACCGCTTCGTGGTCCGATTCAACGGACGTCAAATAGTCACGGTCCTCCCTCAACTCTGCCGCTCGCCCTCCTCATTCTCAATCGATTCGTAAGCACCCCCCCCCCCCCCCGCGTCGACAGAGCAAAGCCCTCCACACAAACAACAACGATGACGATACTCTCTGGTTCTTTCGGTAAAATCACGTAGATAACACTCCCCCCCATCTCCCCTGTGAACTCCTACAGCCAAACACCCTCCCCCCACCCCTTCCCTATCCCTTCCAGTGACTATATAAAGCCACAACAGCAGATACATTTTTATTCCTCACCTGAATTTGGACGCTTGTGTTGCGACCGAAGCGTCGTTTTATTTTATTTTATAATTTTTTAAATATCTACGCGACTTTACAGAATGAACCAGCGAGTATTGTTTCCTGTGGTCACAAAAGCTTCAAATAAACGACAATAATAACCTTGCCCCCCGCGCCTGATAGCTAACGCGTGGTGTTATCGAACCTCTTTATTGAGATAAATGTAAACGCAGGACCCGAAGTGGTGGTGGTGGTGGAGCTTTTCAAAGGCCCTCGGCTCTCGGTGAAGACGAAATCCGGAAGTGGGCGATGTCTCGCGAGAGTGGAGATCTCGCGATGGGACAGGGTATCTTCTGGAAGATCACACCGCGTTTTATTGGCAGAGGCTTGCTGCAGCCTCTTCCGGTAGAGTTATAAATCTACCCGCGGTTTAATTGGGAAAGGTGCTTCCTCTTACGGAAGAATCATTCGAGTTTTATTGGCAGCTTCTTCGGCTTCCGGTAGCTATATAAATTCATATTCTTAGGTTTTTTCGGTAAAGTCACGTAGGTAAAAAACTAAAATTATTTATTTTATATTATATTTTAATTTTATTCTTATTTTACTTTTACAAATTTCTTTTTTTTACCTACGTGACTTTACCTAAAAAACCTAAGAATATGAATCCTTGCAGTCACGAAAGTTTCAAATCTTGAAGCTATATAAATGTTCTTCAGTTTCAAGAAGCAAATAGCCCGCGGTTTAAATGGAAGTGTCATCTTCTGGAATAGGAATTCGTGTTTTATTAGCAGCGTCTTCTGCTTCCAGAATCAAACGTCCGCCGTTTGATGTCAACTTTTTCTTCCGGAAGAATATTTATAGTTTTATTGGGGGATCTTCTTCTTCCAGAAGAATCTTCCGCGTTTGTTATTGTGCATTGGACGGAGCGCCGTGCAGTTTTCCACTTCCAGAAGATGAATTCCGGCGCGTTTTATTGACGTCTACCGTCTTCCAGAAGATAGCCATGTATTTCATTTAAAAAAGTAACACAGATTTCATAACGCAGGGTTTAATTTGGGGAGAGAAAATGTTTAGATCGCGTCAATATAAACGTGTCGTTAAACCCGCCACCACCCGACACAGCCAATTAGTAATGTGATCAACATTACGAAACAAGAGGATGATTGATTGGTGGAAAACCACTTGCATTAACATTGATTGCTGACATTTGGACTACGCCCATTTCAAAACCTTATAAACAATTTGCCTTTGGAAGCTAACCCCCCTTTTCCTGAAGACAACCGCTTGTGTTTTGCGATCGAAACGTCGTAGTTTTTGTTATTTTCTTTGAACCTATCTACGTGACTTTACCGAAAGACCCAAAGAATAAGAAGATGTTTACACAAATCTGGCTGTCGCCTGATGATGCTGGTTGTTGTAATTGCTGGCAAAATGTCACGGTGCTCGTAAATGTTGTAGTGGGTTTACTCTCCAACACACCGGTGTGCTGTACTAGTAACGAATTGGCATGAATATAAATGTGTCGTTAAACCCGCCACCACCCGACGCAGCCATTTAGTAAGGTCTGTCACGTTAACGGAACGTGGCCAATTCGCTACAAAGTTCAGCACCACCGATGTGTTGGAGAGCAAAGCCACAACATTTACAATCTGCCGTACGACGTTTCGCCAGTAATTACAACCGGCACCATCAGGCGGACAGACAAATTTGTGGACAAATCCTGTTCCTGTTTAGTTCCTTAAATAGAGGAGTGGTTGTGATGGCATCGATTGTGAGCCCTTCACGTTCGAAGGGGAGGGAGATGAATGACCATACCGTTCTTCAGCAACAAGCTCGTGGTGTTGAAGCATAAATACATTGGCACGTTTTGTCCCCGTGCCACATTTATTCATTGGATGTCGGGTGGTGGAGGTTTCATCGACACGCTTTTTACCGAGCCGAAAGAAATCAAGTAATAAGGATGCAACTAAAAATGCGTTCAGGCCATATCATGTCTGGACTGAAACTCTCTATGCCAATGGTGATGGGAGTGAGGTCAAAGATGAACATTTAATCTGTTATCTTGGATGAACCATCCTCGAGGATTCTAAACAGTCACACACATAAACAATCTCAATTTTATTAACAGCGCAAATAAATACTAGATAGTAGGAGGTAATAAAGATAATTACAGTCTGAAATGTTTTATTCGCTTTAATAAAGTCACTAGCTGTACTACCCCGGCTTCACCCGGGACTTGGATCCACCACGCCCGGCCGCCTTTGTCTCCCCAGTGGCGATGTTCACACACCACACCAGTTACTCGTTTTGAAGCTGAGTCGACCTAGGGGAGGCACAGGAGCGGCTGAAATAATCGTTACCGGTGGTGGCCGTGAGCGGGAATCGAACTAGGGTCGCCGGGTTCGTAGCGCAGCGCGCTAACCACTACACTACAATGTGTTACGCTTCCACGTGCGCGGGTCACGTGGCAGATTTGACGTCACAGTTCAGTTGCCGTGTATATGCATTTTTGAGCTCCCCCCCCCCCCCACAAAAAAAAACAAAAGTGTACTTTCATAATTTTTGCATGGTGTACAGTCTGGAAAGGACCCACATGGCAAAGTTTGTTGCATGTCGGGAAGTACGCTAAACATTTTGAACGGACACATATTCGCAACTTTGCCTTTTATATATGTGGAGATGGAGATTACACTCAGTGGCTAATGTACACATGTTAAATGTTTGTATAATTATTTACAACTAGTAATAAAGTATTGTACATTTGTGTGTGTAATCTTGGTAGATTCCAAGGTGGCCATGTGGCAGTACAGCAATCGATTATTTACTTTTGGTGTGCATCGTCACTGTTACCCAATCATGTATGGGTATTCCATGGAGACTCCAGTTTACTCCAAAATGCTAAATACTAAGAGTGTTGAGACTCAGCAAGGCTGTCTTGGGTAAACAAGTCAATACAAGTCAAATACATTCCTCATCATTAAAGCATACGAAAGTGTTCATATCCTAGTAGTAATAGGGTTTTACCCTTTCAACTGGTACAAAAACGGACACCTTTATACAAGGGTTAATGTTTGCAATAACCACAACACAAGCAGTCAAAATGCAAACAAAAAGCAACAACTCTGATCATGATAATGATATGCACTGTCCTTGAAGTTGATTGGTCCACACCCGAGACAGCTTTTCTTAGAGCCTAGTCTCCATTGGTGTTGGATCAGATGACGCCAAAAGGCGTACAACTCAAAAACAGCGCACTATCAGAGTATTGAGAGCTCGGGGCTAAGCATTTACACTGAGACCTTCTTTACCAGTGGCAAAATATAGTAATAGGTTTTTTCCCTTTTTTTTACCCTTGTTGAAAGGGTAAAAACCTATTACTATATTTTGCTTCCACCCCGACCCTGACGTCTACATATTTCAAGTTTGCATATTCTCCCCGTGGTTGTGTGGATTTTTCTCCGGGTCCTCCGGTTTTTCCTTCCGCATTTAGAAACATGCGTTTAGAGTATTTGGTTTCTATACATTTCCACACGATAATCCACTTCGTTGAGCTTCTGAAAAAGAGCTATATAGCTCAGTGGGTGTTACCTGGTAAAATAAGCATAGTCGTTTAATAGTAAATAGTAAATACATAAGTAGTACATTAAAATCTAAATCTTGACTTAAAGCTTCCGTGACTGCAGGAATTAATATTGTTTGGGTCTTTCGGTAAAGTCACGTAGATAGGTTCAAATAATAAAAATAAATAAAAACTACGACGTTTCGATCACAACACAAGCGGATCGCCGTCTTTTTTCCTCCTGATGAGGATCGCTTGTGTTGTGATCGAAACGTCGTAGTTTTTTTTTATTAATTTGAACCTATCTACGCGACTTTACCGAAAGACCCAAAGGATATGAAGAATCTATTTTTGAACTCTAAAAGAGAAGTGCATCACCCTGTGTGAGAGAACAGGAGTAGACATTACATGATCACGTCTGAAATCTCTTCTAGTAACCTCTGAATGACATAAGGCGACACTGTCATTTCTCACCCGCCTCCCACCGTGAGTAATGCTTGTGATATGACAGTTAGGCCAAAAGTAAAATTCATTTTCAAAGCTAAGTGCAGAGCCACATTAAATGTCGTGGGTGGAGTTTTTCTGCAGTCATTGTTTACGGGGCTGAGACAGACCATCAACTCACGACAATTGAGAACACAGATTAATCACGGGCAGCAGAAAACCCGGATTTCAACTCTCAGTTGTGCAAACTCCACGCTCTGACCTCCGAGGGAGGGGATGTGTGGAGCTTGTAAAAGGGTTTCTCACCTTTGGGAGACGGAATGTTGGAGTGGCCACCTTTTAATCGACGACTTGACCCAATTGACTCATTCATTGACCTCACTGACGAATCGTCCCAACTCCAGTCGATTTAATGGCATTGGTAGAACCATCCAGCAGGGTCACCTCCTCGAGGTTCTTGGGAAGGCCCAGAACACAGAATGTCACGTGGGTGGGGGGGCCTTAAACCACCCTCACCAAAAATAACCATTTAAATTTCGATTTAAAGCTTTCGTGACTGCAGGGATTCATTTTCTTGGTTCTTTCGGTAAAGTCACGTAGAAGGGAAAGAATAAAATAATGAAAATTAAACATAATAAAACAATTCTCACGACGTTTCGGCCACAACGCAAGCAGCCATCCTCCTCAGGTGAAGAACAGGCCTGTCGGAAAGACCATGCCAATAGTTGGGCCCTCTTTGGGGCAAAAGTGGCAAATGGGCAATTTTGCCCGACCGCCCCACTGACCCATTCTGTGCGGCCCCTGGCGTCCGGCGGTGATGTTAGATGAGGCCGAGGGCCGCCTGCTGCTTCTCGTACATCTCCTTGGCGCTGCAGGTCGGCAGGTTCACCTCGTACGTGTTCTCGAAGCAGCTGTAGTCCACCTGCGGAGATGCGGAAAGAGTTCCATTTCGGTGAGGTTAATTCTTCTTTATTATAAATTGGCAATCAATGTTGGTCCATTGTTTATTTAAAATCCTCATGCCTTCAGAGACGCTCCGTCGGTCGAGGGTTTTAGGGCTCGTCTGGAAACACGTTTATTTTCCCTTGCGTATCCGTCAGTGTATGGGGTCGTATACCCTCTTAGTTTTAATGTAACGGGGGATTGTGTTGTAAAGCGACGTGAGAATGGCGCTACGTCACACCGAGAGCTTTATACTCCACTTGTCGTCTTTCATTCTCCACCCCGTGAATATGCATCTAACTCACGCCG
>CM025660.2:3637398-3654361 GCA_014621495.2 Entosphenus tridentatus | reverse complement strand
TTCCGAAAGACCTGTTCTTCACCTGAGGACGGCTGCTTGCGTTGTGGCCGAAACGTCGTGAGAACTATTTTATTATGTTTTATTTTTATTATTTTATTACTTCCCTTCTACGTGACTTTACCGAAAGAACCAAGAAGATGAATCCCTGCAGTCACGAAAGCTTTAAATTGAAATTTTAAAAATTTACTTTCGGCCAAAACCGAAAGTAAACCAAAAGTTAAAAATTGACTTTCGGCCAAAACCGAAAGTTAAAAATTTCCTTCGGCCGAAACCAAAAGTAAAAAATTTACTTTCGGCTGAAACCAAAAGTGAAAAATTGACTTTCGGCCAAAACCGTAACTATGCCGAAAGAGGCCATTTGCCAACTTTCGGCGCCGAAACCGAAACCGAATTTCGGTCGGCCTCTTGTTGTGTCGTCAAAGATTACATCATGGCAGCACTATGAGAGTAACTTAACCCAGAATGTGAAAACCACACCAACCGGTGGACGATTTATTGTTGTTGATTTTTCAATTTGTTTTCAATCTTGACTCACAGCTTTCGTGACTGCAGGAATTCATATTCTTTGGGGTCTTTCGGTAAAGTCACGTAGATAGGTTCAAATGAATAAAAATGTATTTGAAGTATTTGAATGGTTCTATTGGTAAAGTCACGTAGAAGGGAAATAATGAAATAATAAAAAATACAACTATTAAATTCTCACGACGTTTCGATTGCAACACAAGCAATCATCATCAGGTGTGAAAACCACAGCAAGAAAATTTGAAGATGTTTTTGCTTAGTTTTTTTGTTTATTTTATTTTTATTGAACCTATCTACGTGACTTTACCGAAACACCCAAATAATATTTGTTTTCAATCGTAACAGCAATAAATACGTCAACAAAATGTGGCGATTACAATTTTCTAACTTTTGTCATAATACAATTTATTTATATTTTACTCGGCCTTTGTCAATCTACTGCCGTTTGCAGGCCTCTTCCCACACCCAGTTGGTAATGTTGGTTGTTTGGTGGAGGGGCGAGACCCAGGAACGGTTCACATATCATTCGCTACTGATGTTGTCTCTGCCCAGGAATCAAACTCAGGTCACCTTGGCTCCATGGTGCAGTCTGCTAAGCACCAACACCACCACCACCACCACCACCTCCTCCTATAAATATATTACGTGCAAATGTTCGACTGCATAATCCGATTCCTGCTACAGTTTTAACGTAACATTTTGCACTTCGATCTTCCAGTCATGAGGCACGCGTGCGTGTATGCTCTTCTGGCGGAACGGTGGTGCAGTGGTTAGTGCGCAGCGCTACGAAGCCACACACCTGAGTTAGAATCACGGCCACGGCTAACACGGGTGGACGAATGATATCAGAACCGGTGCCGGGTCTTTCCTTCCCTTGGTTGATTCAGTCTTCGATGTAGTATCTGGTGCGGTGTGTATAAAACATAAGCGCCGGGGGAGACAGTGCAGCTGGCGGCGTGGTTTTTCGGCCACGCCACCGCCCTGGTGTTGTGCTGCTCGTAAACAGAACGAGCCTCAAACCAGCCAGTTGACGGCTACGCGGGGAGCGAGATAAACGGGGGGAATCTTGTCTCGTGCGCCGTTGTCGTTGTGTGACCTGCAGGCCACGATGGCGTGCACGCAACGCGCGTGTCGTGTTCGTCTGAAAATTTCAACTTGACCTGGGAGGCCCGGTGCACGTGGACACCGGGCCCTGACGCCAAAGCGTTGAACGTCACGTACAGAGTCTCCTTTTTAGACCATCGAAGGTAAAAAGGAAGTGCATTTCATTATAATGTGTGCCCCCTGCATTCATGAATTGCACCATTTGAAGTTGTGGTGATCGTGTCAGCATTTTGCTCCCACTGGCGTTCAAATCTGTTACGTGGAAATCAACGTGAAATTGGCAATCTGCTGAACTCTCTTTGACTACGTTGAAATGCTGACTTTGACCTTATCCCCAAAACCTTGCACATCATAAGCTTTCAATTGACTCCTCATCCATTGAAATCGGTAGAACGGACTAGGAGGAGTTATCTCGATAAAGAAGCACGTCTGAGATCGATACATAACCAATAGATGTGTACTGTAAATATATTTACAGTAGACCCGTGATTATCCGCATGCGGTTTATCCGATTCGCGGACAAAACCGCACACCTGACATTTTGACATAAATTAATAACTCGTGGATTTTCACTTCAGCTCAAATTTATAATCTAAAAACAGCTATACAGTGTTATTCTTGGAAATGTTGATTGCAAGTCACGTGCTTAAACAGAACAAATATGTGCTCTGGTAAATCCGAAATCCACGTGATTGCCTCTACGGTACAGTAGTTGCATATCTCTACAACGGTGGGCGGAGTTTGATTGATGTTGATTGGCGTGACTCTGCTGTCACCCACTTAGTGGATCGAGTCTTCTGCGCGGGCCCAGGAAAGTGTCATCACTGAGCGCGCGCATCGATCGGTCGACCGTCAGTATTTGTTCATTAACAAACTCAGATTTCTCAACGTGAACATAATGTCTAACTATATCAGTGGTTTTTGGCATAGAGATCCGCTTAAAATGGCTTTTTTTTAATTATCCGCGATTTCGAATTATCCGTGGCCATTCCTCCCCGCCATCATAACGGATAATCGAGAGTCTACTGTACATTGAATTAGAGTGTCATTTCCATACTGGAATGTGGCAGTTTTACAGTCAGACGTGAATACGACGTTATTGAGCAAGTATGCTCGCACGTTCTCGTTTATTCCGCTCACCCCTTCCGTCCTTTAAGGAAAGCGATCCTGTCGTGCAAGTGCGAAGATGATGCGTCGCCTGCGGCCGGCGGTAGTAAGGGCTGCTGGGACCACTGCCAGAGCAGCAACTATATCGGAAGTTCTAGCTCAATAGAATTCGTGAGCGTGGCGCCTTGGAGCCATGGAGTGAGCGAGAAGCAGTTGGACGGTGTCAGTGACCACCCCTTCAATCTGTACAGCCACAGTGGGTACCCTGCACTCATTTTATAGCTGATATACGCATCTGTGTACGTATGTTGAACTTATTTCGCGCCGTACGTAGCCCACCGTGCTAATCGGAGGTGCGTAGGGGAAGAACAACTAAACGCGACAAAACTGTTTTAAAGAAATGAGTTTTAAATCGAGATTTAAAAGTGCATAGCTCCAGTGGCCTCCTAATACTTGCGGGAAGAGCGTTCCAGACGACCGCAGAAGCGCACCCGAAAACGCGCGATGCGGTAACCGGCTTTGTTCGATGGCAGCCTAAAAGCCGCTGCTGTTGCGAGGATGACCGGATGATCAGTCATCGTATCTGCCTGAACTTTACAATTGTTATGCGTTTGGCGTGTGTTGTCTGGGCTAATTCCCCAATAGCAACACAACTCTATGCTAAAGTTAAATTTCGATTTAAAGCTTTCGTGACTGCAGGGATTCATCTTCTTGGTTCTTTCGGTAAAGTCACGTAGAAGGAAAATAATAAAATAATAAAAATAAAACAGAATAAAATCATTCTCACGACGTTTCGGCCACAACGCAAGCAGCCGTCCTCAGGTGAAGAACAGGTCTATCGAGAAGACAGAGTCTGAATGAAACACCCCAGGTTTGGAGCATCTATTTAAGCTGGGTTGGAGGGAGAAGAGAGCCTAGACAAAATAATTTGCATATCAAGAGGAATTTAGCATATTTATGGGAAATGCAGATATGCGATTAGTACTACTGCTAAAGTTGTTTGCATCTTTGATCGTCTTGACACGAGTCATAGTCCCTCTCCCCCCACCTGTAATGTCCGGACGCACAGAGAAAGTTCGAACATGTTTTCAGATTCATTTGAAAAGCTTAATAAAGTTTGTCGAATGTTTGGCGAACGATGTTACGTGTGACAGCCTGCGTGTGCATGTCGAGATTTTAATGCGGGAATATTTAATTTAATTGCAGTCATTCCGAGCTCCCCGACTGGATTACGAGTGGAAATGACCGACACCATGATGTACAGAGTGTCATGGAATGAAAAGCATGGGTCTCACGTCGTTCATAATTATGAGGTCAGCTACCAAAAGGCTCCAGACGGAAAGTGGAAGGTAAACAACCACCAGTACTCATTGGTTCTTTCGGTAAAGTCACGTAGGTGAAAAATAAAAAAATACATCAATAAATCACGACGTTTCGATTGCAACACAAGCATTCATCATCACAGCAAGGACATTTTTACTGAAGTGGGAGATAAACCAGGGTTAGGGCATTCATCTTCTTGGTTCTTTCGGTAAAGTCACGTAGAAAGAATTTAATAAAATAAAAAAAATTAAACATAATAAAATAATTCTCACGACGTTTCGGCCACAACGCAAGTAGCCGTCTTTAGGTGAAGAACAGGTCTGTCAAGGGCAGTTAAATAAGTCAGAGAGGGGGAGGGTGGGGGACAAATGAAAAGCAAAGAGGCACCACGATTACTGCCAAGATTGATGATGGTGTCCAAAGCAAAATAGCCGCACTGCTAAACGCTGAGGATGCAATTAACTCGGTAAAATAGACTCATACCCGGTAAATAAGATGGAACAACTATGAACGGTGAAATTTTACTACCAGTACTCACACTCTCAATGGTTGCGGCACGATAAACACCTGTTTAATTACCGTCGGTTACTCTACAATCGATCGGTGGCTTGCTTCTGGTTGGGTGTAAAGTGTGGGAACTCGCACCTCGCGTAATAATGTCCGGCCAACGTAGAAGAGTAGGCCAAACACCCCTCGAGAGAAAGGGATTTTTTAGTTTTTTGTTTTAGAGCTCCCTGCAGTGGGACAGCCCTTCCACCCAGCAGTGCTGCGAACGAGCACTTGCAGGGCTGCGCCTTGTGATATTAAACCCTTTGGCCCGATTTTGTTTTCATCCGCGGTGTTTCGGCACCGCGGATGTTGCCGTGGGCCACGCGGGACGATGATGGCGGAGACGAATTGAAATCCGTGCAGTCTGAAAGTTTGTTTCGGAATTTTTGGATTGTTAGCGACATCGATTCCAAGTCGCCCGCGTACGTGATAGGAACAACTGACGATGAACGTCGCCCCCCCCCACACCGTCGTACAGGCAGGATAATGTCCACTTGCCAGGGTCGGCGCTGCATATCCCTTGTGCAGGGACAAGCTCTGCCATTCGGCGAGTTCCACCCCTAGGGCATACCCCACCCAGGGATCCCCTAAAGTCATCCCCCTATGGTCCTCATCCTCCTAGGAGGGGGGGGGGGAGTTCCCTAGGCGAGATTAATTGTTGTCGTTTTTGCGTCCGGGATCTTTCACGGGGTTGTCGAGAGCGGGGGTCAGGATTGTGCGGGGAGTTGTGTTACGTTACGGGCGCGGTAGAAATGCGGGTCTTGTCACACGGTCCCTGCCGTCTATTCGTTCAAACGTTATCGCCACGTCCGTGACTGTTGAATGCAGACGATGCGTGAGACTGACATGCGCTACCTGATGTTTAATAAGAAACATCTCGGGAGCGGCGGCGACTTCAACTTGCGAGTCCGAGCAGGAATAAGGAACACAACGTTGTACACTGGGCACTGGGGCCCATGGAGCGCATTGGTCCCGTTTCAAGGTGATCTTTTTTTAATGATCTATATTAAAAACACATTTCTTTAGAAATGCCTTTTTGTGTTTAGTTTGTTGTCCTTTCCCCCACTCCACACGCCTCCAATCAACGCGGTTGGCTACGTACGGTGAGAAAGAAATTCAACATTCATACATACAAACCGCACCTCCAATTAGCACGGTTGGCTACATTTAACGTGGAATATACACTCCCCCGCCTTCACTGAAATATTCCCTTTCAAATGCGTGACGATGAGACGATGCCGTGTCAAAGTGTCCTGAGATATCCCTGCGTATCGGAAAGCGTTCTATTCAAAACAAAGCGTCATCAATCCGCACTAACCATCGTGGTGAAGTGTGGGCACAGTACCACCATGATGAGGCCCTCATACAGCAGTGGATTGATAATGGACTGGAAAATGTGTCATTATCGTTAAGATTACTGTGTTATCATAGCTGTGAAGGAGTAAACATGGCTTAATGTGATATTTTGGTATGTGCCACCTTGCCTTGAGGGTCATTGAGAATTTTGGCAAGTTATTATCACATCGTCACGAACACATTTTTACGAATAATCTGCATAGTAAGCGGCTAATGTGGATGCATGTTTTTTTCATATTATTATCACGTTCTGACCCCTTGCCCCTACTGGACATCTGTGAAAAAGAGCTTTATAGCTCATCGGATTCCTTCTGTACAAACACATTGTCCTGCGGAGGGAGCTGGTAGGGACGTTGGGGTGCTCGGTCAATGGCCAGGGTCAACGGTGGCGTGGTGTATTCCGCAAATATGGCCGACTGTGAGGGCGGGCACAAGCCGGCGTGAGTAGGTTAAACGTTGAGTTTTATAAGGGCACCACGGGGTGACCAGCCCCTCCCCACCCAGCCTCACCCCTCCCACCCCCCAGCCAGCCCCACCCTCCCCACCCAGCCCCTCCCCACCCTCCCCACCCAGCCCCTCCCCACCCTCCCCACCCTCCCCTCCCCACCCAGCCCCTCCCTCCCCACCCAGCCCCTCCCTGCACGACGGACGGATGGACACAATAATCCCCTGTGGGCTGGTGGAATCAGTAGATTCCTACAAGTAATATATATTATGATTCGCATTACCATTAATGGTGACATCACCGTCCCCCTTTGCACACTTTGTGCCAAGCATTATTTATGAATGGCATTTTTGTTCGTATGCTCACTCTTATCCTTATTACACATTTACACGCATTCGGGTAAAAGCCACATCACAACATCGCCTCCCTCCCCCGCCCGCCCCCCCCCCCGACCGTGAAACAACCACAGAAGACACCCGCCTATGAAGCACGGCGCCTCGCTTCGTGAGAGCCTCGCTCGACACCGAATGAAGCTAGTGCGGGGCCTGTAGCATATGTTATAAAGGGGCCCCAAATAAGAAAAAAAGCACATGTAAATATTAAAACACACATTTTTTTAACTTGCATAGTAAAGTAATTGTATTTTTTCATTTGCTCTACAGCCCGATAATACGACAAATCGCTATAACCTTAAACACTCAGTCATTCATAAAAGTTGAAGGCAGTATAGTACTATAGTAATAGAGCAAGTGCAGCATCACTGAACCGGAATTGATAGCTTGAAAGCATTTAGCGTGGGGCACTTGAAAGTGCCGGACCTCATAGCATATTTACCAACTTTTGCGACGAGGATAATCCGGCACTGGCGATAACCAACGTTCACTCTTTTCGTCTTTTGATTTATTTGTGGTGTGTGCTCAGTCACGGTTCCTAAAGAAGGCTCGCTGATCGCTTTGGTGATTCCCATCTTCGCCTGCCTCATCGTCTGCGGAGTATTGTCGGTGATGTGTCTCGTTTATCGCAAGAGGTAAGAATAAGCGGTGGATTTTATCAAAACTACTGGCGCAGATGCCAAGACTTCCGATTTTTTTGCAAAAAAACCCTCGTACCGAATTTCAAATAGAAAATTGTGTCGAGGCATTTCTTTCCCCCAAAGGTTTTATTTTTATTTCATGAAGCTGTACGACTGCCCTCAATAATACTTAGCCTACTGCGTCAACAGGTAGGCTTGGCAAGTGCGCCACGGTGCAGTGTTGCTGTGTCTGACTGAGACTGTTTAATATGAGCCCATAACATTTGCTCATGTCCATTTGAATGTGGCTGATGATGACTCTTCAACAAAGTCAGCAAATGCCCTCACGGACAACTTTGCTATGAACAGCACACCCATATAGCTAAATCAGCTCAAGCCTCCCGTAGATCACATGACGTCTGTGTGGCCACCCCCACTCTGAAACCCTCTCCCCGCCCACTGTCAAAATGGACGCTGTTCCGTACAGCAGCAGCAGCAGCAGAAGTGTAGTAGGTTCAATGAGACTTGGACAACGTAGTCGGAGGCACACTTATTTATTAACCGTTTCACTCTATACAACACTCGAAGGGGTATCGGCCCCTTCACCCGTGTAACAGGGAGATCCCACTATCTCTATCTCGGCAAGCCTACTCCCAGGTCCTCCACTACAGAGCTAGGGGAGGCTAGCTGACCCAGCTCTGGCCAAGCTGGGATCACGGCACCCTGAGTCCCCAGACCGGCTCTTACAAGAGCATCGGCTTTGGGCTCTCGGGACCACGCCACTGGCTTGCCCTGGTCGCTCCTTAGAAGGACGGCGATCCAGGCGAGTCCCAGGGCCTATCTAGCCGGTCTTCCTTCTTCGCTGGCTTAAGCTAAACACTGAACCCCGAGCCCACCGGCTCACCGCCTTATATAGCAACTCCCCCCACCCGAGGGGTGGGGCCGTGGGGGATCACAGCGCCGTTTCAGCCCCCCAGGCTAAACGGTGCGGACGTGGATGTGAGCGTCCTTCCGCGTGCGGCCGTAACCACCCCCGGTGTGTTTGTTCGCCCTCCCGTAACACCTCTACAGAAGCACCGATGCCCTGATGCAGCCTCTCCCTCCTCCTCCCTTTGCTCCCGTGTCTCTGTTCCTTTCCCATCCTTTCCCTCTCATCCCCCGTTCCTCTCTTCTTCTCTCTTCTCTCTCTCTCGTTCCTTTGTCTTTTTCCTTGACAATATATTGTTGACTCTACCTCCCCTTGCCGTGGTGTGACATGGGTAACAATGAGCCAGTTAATACCATGTATTTGGACTTCATTATACCCTTGATCGACCATCAGCAATGCGCCCTTTTGCTACGCTCCCCGTCGTTAACCCCACACTGAGCAGCGCGGTGAAAAATTGTCTAATTAACCTCCCAAGGCTCATATGGCCCGCATCGGGCAGTGACACAATGACTACGTATGCATTTTCACCTTGCACTGCAGAATAAAGTATATACTGCGTAAACTACACGTGCAGCACTTGCTTAGCTATATTTCACCAATTTTACGAACAAAATCATTCCAGTGCAAGCACATGGCAGTCATTATTCGCAGTAAGTGTATTCAGTGGAAACACTCATTCGGAATCCCCAGCATGCTTTGCATTTCAGGATGGCATCATCCGTTCTTGCACACGTTCCGCACACGTGGCCTTGCGATGGAAGTGCCTGCCACAGAGTCGGCACTCTCCCATTAGCACGGTTGCCTGCGTACAGAGCGAAAGAAGTTCAACGTACATTTATACAGGACCGGTTCAGATAATCATCACTGCTGGTGGCTGTGAGCGTGAATCGAACTCGGGTCATCGGGTTCGTAGCGCAGCGTGCTATCTGCTGCAGCACCACCGCTCCCCCGACACACACACACACACGCGCACGCATGCGGGCGTGTGTGTGTGTTCTGCGTATATACCGCACGCACTATCCAACGCAGATGTTTTACTGCTCGACACGAATCGGGATCCGTCTCTCCCTCCACATCCATCTCAACCATCTGTGTTCGTCCACAGGCTGAAGAAGGAGTTTTGGCCGAATATCCCCAACTTCGAACCGTTCATCACGAACATCTTGGAAGGCGACGATCTCCGTTTTCAGGTAATCATTTGTCGCGTTTGCTGAATGGCACCCTCTCTCTCGAGGATACCCTGGGACGCTTTGGCACTGCCTGCCTGCACTGGCTGTCCCTGGGGCTCGTTGTTATAATCGAGGCACCACGGTGGCGAACTGTTAACTACATTGCCTGCTATGCAGGAGGTCGTGGGTCCGTACCCAACGCTGACGCCTGTTTATTTGGAGTTTGCGTGTTCTCCCATTGGTTGCGTACATTTTTCTCCGGGTCCTCCGGTTTTTCCCTCCACATGTAGAGTCGACGTGCGTGCAGAGGATTTGGCTGCTATAACTTTCCACGTGATGATAAGCCACTTCGTTGAGCTATCACTCGTGATAGCCAAGTCGCATCTGAAAAAGAGCTGTGTAGCTCAGTGGGCCTTACCTGGTAAAATAAAATAGTTGTTTTAAATAGTTTACTATAATAATAATAATGTCAACTTGTAACGCGTTGCCACACGGTATTCCTCTTCTTGGTTCTTTCGGTAAAGTCACGTAGAAGGGAAAATTTGTATTATTTCCCTTCTAAGTGACTTTACCGAAAGAACCAAGAATATAAATCCCTGCAGTCACGAAAGCTTTAAATCGAAATTGACACGGTATTCCCTCGCTCTCGAAGAGAGAAAGGGAGGGAGAGCGACTTGGAGGCACGAGGAATCACCGATAAGCGGGAAAGGCAGCAGCCAGGCGGTGAGCCGGCGCTACCAACAATTGCCCAAGCTCTACGGTTCTCTACATATATTTTTTTATATTTTCGGCCGATTAATGAGTGTTCGCACGTGGAGGGGGGAAATTGGAGCACCCGGAGCGAATCCCACGCACACGAGGGGGCAACGCTCTATCCGGTGCTGATGGAAACAGCGGTGCCGTCCAACATTTGCTGTGCCGCCTTCTCCTGGCGTGCCAGCGAACGGTGCCTCGACGCCCACGGGAAGGAGGCAGTTCGCAGCATCGGTGCGATCCACCAACCCTCTCCCGCCTTCACGGGCGTTCGCCATCAGTTTCTGCATCCCGGGCTGTGCCACGGCGTTCAGTCTCTCTCTCTCTCTGCAGCGTTGCCCTGCTCTGACCCCTCTGCCCATAATCCTCCTTCTTCACGAATGTCCAGTGTGGTCCGCATGTCTTGTGACCCACAATTAATTGACCCACCCCCCCCCCAATTTTTTTTTTCCTCCTTCGCTTATTGATTCCTGCTGTCACATCCGTTGGTATGTGAAACTATTAAGAAGTTTTTGAGAACTAAACGGGGGTCACAACACATCTGGACCACCCTGTACTTTGCTCCGATTGCATGTCGATGCCGTGAACGTTGGCCCTGTCGCTGCGACGTCTCACGAGCTTCAGCCGGGCTTGGCCATCGATTTTATTTAACGGCGTTTGAGCGGCGGTGAGAGTGGTTCGCCATTGTGATTCTTGCAACTCTCTCTCTTCATCCCGTAGCTCTTCCAGCAGAAGAAGCCTCAAGGCTGGATCGTTGAAGACCAGGCCCCAAGTAAAGTGGAAGTGGTCTCGGAGGTGGAAGTGAACGGTGTGGAGAAGCTGGTCGGCCTCCCGGTACCGCTGCCTCACCACCTCAGTCACCTCCAACATATGCAAGTCCGATACAGCAGCATCGCGCGCCCTAAAAAGACAACGCCGCTCTTCACCATCGTGCCGTGCTTATTGGAAAAGGACATTGGCGCTCCGCCGGTGGGGTGGCTTCACTGCGCCGCCGCCGCGACCCCCGACGGGGAACGGAAGCGCGCCTCCCTCCCGCGGCACGTGCCAGGGCACTGGCCCTTGCCAGCGGCCTCACGCGAATCAAACGACGCCGACGACGACACCGACGACACCGACGATGACGCGACGCCGTATTTTGGCCGCGCCGACGACAAGCTCCCGTTCCTCGACGGCACGCGGGCGGCGCCGTCTAGGGCCGCCGCCCTGGCCGCGCAGGGGATGGCTCCACCGCAGGGGCTTCTGCTGCGCAACGTTGGCCGAGCGCAAGCCTACGACAGGCTCCTGGACGGAGGGGGCTCGCGAGGAGGAGGAGGTGGAGGAGGCTACTCCGTGAGCGGCGCGAGTGGCGTTGACGACTACGTCTCCCCCGCGGCGCTGTGGAGGGAAGACGTTCGGCCGATCCTCGGCTTCGGCGAGGCGGGCGCTGCCGGCCTCGTCGTCTCGATAAGCGCGGCTGCGTCGTCTGAAATGGCAACCGGCGTGGAGGGTAATGGCGCAAACGGCGGGTTAAAATACGTGACCTTGATTCACAACTTGATGCCCTTGAGTAGCGACGGACAGCTTGATCGCCGCTCTGGCTGCGTGGAATTTGAAGAGCGGCTTTCATTGGCTGATTACTGCAGGGAAGCTTTCCTGTCTGGCCCAGAATGCAAAATGACAAACTCTGGCGGTGAGCTTTGCCAAAGCGTCAAGGATCACAGTGCGGCTGAAATAACGTCAAATTATCACGAGCGGCAAAGGTTGGAACCGCTTGAAAAGGTGGCCAGCGGCGGACGGGTTGAATCGTGCGCCTTCAATTACGGCGTCGAAATGCACAACGGGTACATTTCGGAGGCGGCAGCGTTTGACGGCGCCTCGGGAATCGTCGTGCGCGCGGGCGACGCCCCGCAGTACATCCGCATGGAGACGGCGCCACGGCTCGAAACGGAGCAGGTCGCGCCCGTGCACGGCGGCGTCGAGGAGTTCGCCGGAGGTCTCCCGGCGCTAGCCGCCGACGACGACCCCAAGGGCCTCGCCGCGTCGGACGAGTTTGGCGCCGGCGCCACGCCGCTCCCTCTATGCGGCTACGCGTGCGGCTCATTTGCGACCGTGGCGCCGCCGCCGCCGCAGCCGCAGCCGCCCGCGGCGACCGCCGTCCAGTTGTACGCCGACGCGGTGGCGATGCAGAGCTACGCGAGCGTGCTGGTGGCGGAGTATCCCGGCGCTCACTGCCTTCCGTTGAGGCGTACGGAACAGGCGACGGGCGACTGGGTACCAGGGCACCACCAGCAGGCTCTGTGCGGCGTCGTCGCGTGTTCGAGCGCGCTCCCTCTGGCTCGCGCAGGAGCTGTAGCCGCGTGTGGCTACGTCACGCTGCCGTGACTGACGCGAAGATGTTTTTCTCCCGGCCCTTTTAGCCGCTGCGCTCAGGAAGCTTGCCTGTGGAATATCGCAACGGGGAATAATGGCACGCCGAAATAAAGGCATCGATATAAAACATCGAGATGAAGAAAATGTATGAGACCAAAAACAATGATGTCTTTTGTTTCGGCGTCTTTTTTTTTTCTACGTCAAATATTTACAGCGAAGAGGAGTGTCTACAATTAATACTCGAGACGGAATAGCCCAGCCGGACTGCTCATTGTCGAAGCTTCTGGGACAGACGATGGGCAAGCGGGCACCGAGATCTTGCCCACGAGCCCTGGGCGGTGCCAGTCGCCGATTCAACTGGCAAATAAGACCCTGCTGGTCTCTCGAGTTCTCACCTGGCTACATGGTGAGATGTTAGCTACCTCGCCTGGTATACAAGAGATCGTGGATTCGATCCTGACCCTGACACCAGTATATTTGGAGATTGCGTGTCTCTCTCTCTTCCCGTGGTCATGTGGATTTTTCTCCGGATCCTCCAGGTTTTCCCCTCCGTATTTAGAATCAGCATCACGCGTTGACAGTATTTGGCCCCTAGAAATTTCCACGCGATAAGCCACTTCGTTGAACTATCATTTGTGGCCAGGTCACTTCTGAAAAAGAGCTAAGTGGGTCTTACCTGGTAAAATGAAAAAAGTTGAGTTTACATGAACTGTGGCGTATATTGCTCCTGTTCATGGCTATGTCCCATTGCCTAAAATTGTTCAATTTGCATAGCCCTTTATCCAGTGCTGGAACACGTTCCTTCGGAGTGGGCAGGTAGGAACTTGGTTGGACAGCGCATTCGTGCACGACAGACAGACAAATAATCCCTGGTGGGCAGTGTGGAACCTGTTGTTCCTCTACCTGTATAAAAGATGACTTGACTTGAGGTAGCCAGGCAGCCAACCAGGTAGCCAGCCCCCTTAACTATTGGGCCCCTCCCCCTTGCTTAGGCCCCTCCCATTACCCCCCTCCCTTAGGCCCCTCCCTTGACCAACCCCCCATATCCTTAGGCCCCTCCCCTGACCCCCCCTCCCTTAGGCCCCTCCTCTGAACCCCTCCTCCCTCAGGCCCCTTTCATGACTCCCCCCTCCCTTAGGCCCCTCCCCTGACCCTCCTCCCTTAGGCACCTCCCCTCTCCGTACCCGGCAGTAGGTCTCCACCAATCAAAGAGCTGTTTGTAAGGTCTCCACCAATCAAAGAGCTGTGTGCATTATATATTTATTTATGCACGACAGACAGACAATAAATCCCTGGTGGGCAGTGTGGAACATTGTTCCTACCTGTATGAAGGCTAATCCTGGCCAATTCTGTCACGGTGTTGTGTGGTTAATCACAACGGTCGTCAGCGCGAGTATTTGGTGACCAGGGGCCTGCCCAGGAATGGTTTAGATATTGACTTGCTGCTGCTGCTGCAGGTGTTAGCCGTGGCCGGAAAACCACCTAAAGTTGTTTGTTCGGTTCCTAGTGCAGTGCACTGCAGAAGGTAATGTAAACTTTAAATAAGCATGCTCAGGCAGCACGAATGTGGACACATTTGCTCGTGGGAGTATTGCAACTAAATATTACGCATCGCATCTCATGTTCTGTACCAAACTGCAAAAATGACATTAATATATTTTATTGTGAGTAACATTGTCGTTCTGTATGAGTGTCTTCTGTTAACACCACATCACACCATTGATAAGGTTTGCGTTTTAGACTGAAAACACATTCCTGCGGAGGGAGCTGGTAGGAACATTGGGTTGCTCGGTCAATGGCCAGGGTCAACGGCGGCGTGGTGTATTCCGCAAATATGCCCGACTGTGAGGGCGGGCATAAGCCGACGTGAGTAGGTTAAACGTTGAGTTTTATAAGGGCACCACGGGGTGACCAGCCACTCCCAACCCAGCCCCACCCAGCCCCACCTCTCCCACCCCTTCCCACCCTCCCCACCCAGCCCCTCCCCACCCTTCCCACCCAGCCCCACCCCTCCCCACCCTCCCCTCCCAGCCCCTCCCCACCCTCCCCTCCCCACCCAGCCCCTCCCCACCCTCCCCTCTCCACCCAGCCCCACCCCTCCCATTTTTGGATTCACGACGGACGGACGGGCACAATAATCCCCTGTGGGCTGGTGTAACCAGGAGGTTCCTACCAGTATAACTGTTTAGCAGCTCTCTGTGTCTATAAACACATCATTGCATCCGGCACTGCATGTCTGTGTCCAAATATATTTTTTACTTTTTAACATTCCAGTAATCGGTGCTTGACTGTTGTATATGTAGTCCTGTATATACATTTTGCAATATATTATTCTATGAATAAATAACTGATTTGCAGTGCTATACAAGAGTGAATGGTGTACAATCCACCAATATATTTCTATTTGCTGTACAGACAAAACAACAATAAGAGATGCAACAAGACTTTATATATTGTCATTTTATTTACACATTTCCTCCAAAGTCACAATATTTACAACAATAAAATTAAGATCTTGTCACCGGTTGTTGGGTACAACGCCGTCCACAGCCATCGCAGTCGTGGTGGCGCTAAACCCACTCACACTTGGGCCACGTGGTCCAGTCGCACGCAAGCCTGAGGGACAAGGGAAAATGATCCTATTTAACAATTTTTTTTATTTACCAGGTAAGGCCCACTGAACTGTATAGCTCTTATTCTTGGGTTTTTTCGGTAAAGTCACGTAGGTAAAAAATGTAAATTAATAAAAGTAAAATAAAAAATACTTGATACAGCAAGCGTGCTGTGACAGTTCCACCTGAAGACGGAAGCTTGTGTTGCCTCCGAAACGTCGTGATTTTAATTTTATTTTACTTTTTTTTTACATACGTGACTTTACCGAAAAAACCCAAGAAAATGAATCATTGCAGTCACGAAAGCTTCAAATCTAGAATTATATAGCTCTTTATTCGGAGGCGACCTGGCTATCACAAATAAAGGCTCAACGAAGTGGCTCATCATCGTGTGGATATTTATAGCGGCCAAATAATCGAAGCGCATGTTAATTCTAAATGTGGAGGGAAAAACTGGAAGACCGGGACAAAAATCCACGCGGCCACGGAGGGAACATGCAAATTCCACAGAAACAGGCGTCAGGGTCGGGATAGAACCCACAACCTCCTGTATACCAGGCGAGGCAGATAACATCTCAACTTAACGAAACGTCGTGAGAATTAATATTTTATGTAAATTTTTTATTATTTTATTATTTCCCTTCTACGTGACTTTATCGAAAGAACCAAGAAGATGAACTTAACTTTTTACACTTCTCGGTGAAAAGGCGCCTCAGACGACGCGTATCGCACGCGGAGACAAGCGTTGCGCAATAATGAAATAGCACTCAAAATTAAATGAATTCGAATATTGTATTACCAGAGGCCTTTGTTCTTCGTGTGACCGGGCAACCGACCTGGCAGAGACGTCAAAACATTTCACGCGGCCGAACTTGGCGTAATCTGCAGAGGGTTCCCGGTGTAGCAGGCTAAAATAACCCCTGCCCCGATTAAACCCGGGTATAGTTTGGCCCAGGCCAGAGTATACCCGGGGGGATAAAGTGTCCTCGGCTAAACTAGACTGGGCCAGACCATACCCCCCCTCCAGGGCAGAATAGGCCCCATGTGAAAGTTCAAACGAACTTCAATCGATATCTAAAAAGCGTATAAATGGAAGTAAGAATCTCAATTTGATCAATTGAAGCATTTTTAAGGGTAGGGTTAGGGATAGGGTTAGGGATTAGGGTTATTATTATTAAAGTTTTTCTGGTTGAAGCAATCAAAGTCTATGTGTTTACAGTTTTAAATAAAATGTTGGAAAAATTTAGTAATTCATGTATGAGGGGTATGATTTGCCCTATAGGGGTACAAATTGGCCTAGGCCATAATATACCCGGGTATAATCTAGCCTAGGCCGTTTTAACCCCGGGTATACTACGGCCTGGGGGTATACTACGGCCTGTTACACCGGCATATAAAGCCAGGGCTTTAGTGATGCTGGCTCCGTTTGTCAAGACTCAGACGGTCGCAACCACTTCACATCGGGAGAGATCCAGCATTGGATTGACACCCAGCGTGTCTCACCAGTGTCAGCTAAGTTACCATCACCCATTGTTCACAACATTATGAGCCCCCAGCAAAAAAAATTAGGCAACTGACGAGGGGGGGGGGGGGCCGGTGAGAAATGTGACGTCACATCAAAATGCGCAACTTTAAATAGATATAGACAACACTTTCTACTGAATTAAATAGACTTTTTAATAAATGGTTTCTCCTACAACGTCAGAGTGCAGCGGCACATTAAATACGCACTAC
>CM025660.2:3614782-3632398 GCA_014621495.2 Entosphenus tridentatus | reverse complement strand
GGGGGGGGTGTCGGTGACGTCACTAACACAATCCCCCTACCAAGATGGCGGCACACGGAGATGGGACCCCAAAGGCGCCATCGTCGTGACGTCCCGCGACTCCCCCCCCCACCCCGCACCAAGATGGCGATCTTCAGCGTCTACATTGTCAATAAGGCGGGGGGGCTCATCTTCCAGTACGACAACTACGCCCCAAAGACCGAGGTGGAGAAAACCTTCAGCTACCCCCTCGATCTGGTGCTGAAGGTGCACGACGAGAAGATAGTCGTCGCCTTCGGCCAGAGGGACGGCATTAGAGGTGAGGCCCCGGTTAGGCCCCGGTTAGGCCCGTCCCTCCGTGTTTGCCTGCGAGGCGGTACCGGGTCTAAGGCCTCTCGGGCGGCTTGAGAATCCAGCCGAGCCCGTGGTCTAGCTGCGGCCTCCCTGGTGTTAATTGTAAACATAACGCTTCTGCCACTACTATACGTGTGGCTTTACATTATCGTTCTATCCGGGTATGCTTAAATTGATTTTTGTGTCGATAAAAAGGCCCGTGGCTAACCCTCAATTCGCAATCGTAATGTTGATGCTGAAACTGCTGGTTGTGGTAGACTTTGTGTTACTTCCTGTCATCGCCACCATCATCACCATCTGTGGTATATAAAGTAGGTACTGCTTTGTGGATAGCCGACACACGGACGTTGTGTGTGTGTGGTCGGAGTGTGGACAGAGAGAGTCACGTACAGAAAGATCCCCCATATAGCCTTAACAGACTGTAGGGGCAAACGCTGTTAGCGAGCACCTATGAAGGCCAGAACGGTACACGAGGGGGTGGGTGGCCAGCACCACGCCCGACCGCCTTTGTATCCCTAGTGGCGAACACACACTGGGAGACAGACATTGCGTGCAGACACGAAGGAGAACACGGAGAGACACGGAGAGACCCGGCCACAGACAGCATCTGTGGCAAGCATTTGTGGCGTTTGGCCAGACCAGCCCGGAATGTTACGAGAATTACATATTTTGAAGTTATTCGCATCGAGCCATGGATTTCGAAAAAAAAACACTGACAATAGTCAAACTATTAATATATAGGGTGAGTCCATGCGTCCAATTTCATTCGTCTGTTAATATTATTTTAATGTACAATATAGGAGTATGCAAATGCATACCTTGTACTCTAGTGGTAGTGCCTTACGCCTACAATACTCTTATGAGACAGCCTAACGGCGTCTGTAAAATAGTGAAATGAAGCCTTGTTGGTGAGTCTTAGCTAAATTAAATCACGACGTTTCGGGCGCAACACAAGCGTCCGTCATCAGGTGGGACAACCACAGCAAGAAACAATTGCTGAAGTGGGCAAAAAAAGAACCAAAGAGTATGGATCCCTGCAGTCACGAAAACTTCAAATCTAGATTGAGTCTTAGCTAAACCTATTCCGCCCCCCCCCACAAGCCACTTCATCAACTCGCATCGACCAGCGTAGTGAAGTATGTTCAAACAACCCCCACGTCCCTTGCAGCGTGAGGACGCCCTCATCCAACATTGGAAGGGCTCCATATGTCGATACAGTATGTCCACTAAAAAATAATTCTCACAAGCAAATTCCATCTAAGACTATGGGAAGCTTGTGTTGCCTCCGAAACGTCGTGATTTTTATTTATTTTTATTTTACTTTTAATTAAAAAAAAATTACCTACGTGACTTTACCAAAAAAACCTAAGAATATGAATCCTTGCAGTCACGAAAGCTTCAAATCTAGAACAAAACGTAGGTTTAATTTGTTGCGTCAGGGCCCATGCCAATAATTGCCGCCCGCTCTAAATTGAAAATCTCTCAACGCCCGCCGCCGTGTTGTTTCTCGCTGCGCCACTCTCTCCCGCAACAGTGGGGCACGCGGTTCTGGCCGTGAATGGCCTGGACGCGGTGGGACGCACGCTGCCGGATGGCCGAGATGTCCTGGCGGTGATCAACAACCCTGACAGTTACCCCTTGAACCTGCGCTTTGGTCGCCCGCGCCTCTCCTCCAACGAGAAGCTCATGCTCGCCTCCATGTTCCACTCGTAAGTACCTCCCCCCCCCAAGTCGTGCTGTGCGACTTGAGCGACAAGACGAAGCCGAGATCGGCATCAAGGTCGTACATATTGAACGGTCTCCCCGCGCCTCCGATTGGCACTTGCCTACATACGGTGCGAAGGAAGTTCTGCATGCATAGATACATGAAGGAAGTCTGCATCGCATGACATAGTCACTTATAGCGCTCAGCAATATATATTCTAGATTTGAAGCTTTTGTGACTGCAAGGATTCATATTCTTAGGTTTTTTTCGGTAAAGTCACGTAGGTAAAAAATTTAAATTAATAAAAGTAAAATTAAAATAAAATAAAAATTACGACGTTTCGATTGCTGTATCAAGTAAGAGTCTTACTTGATACAGCAATCGTGCTGTGACGGTTCCACCTGAAGACGGAAGCTTGTGTTGCCTCCGAAACGTCGTGATTTTTATTTTATTTTTATTTTACTTTTATTAATTAACATTTTTTACCTACGTGACTTTACCGAAAAAACCTAAGAATACAGCAATATATACTGACACTTTTTTATTTGACCAGGTAAGGCCCACTGAGCTGTATAGCTCTTTTTCAGAAACGACCTGGCTACAAATAGTAGCCCAACGAAGTGGCTTCTCATGTGGAAATTTATAGCCGCCAAATACTTTAAACGTATTTTTCTAAATGTGGAGGGAAAAACTGGAGGACCCGGAGAATCATCCAAGCGACCACGGGAAGAGGTAATATGCAAACTCCAAATATACAGGTGCCAGGATCACGATCGAACCCACAACCTCCTGTATACCAGGTGAGGTAGGTAACATCTCGCCACTAGTGTGAGTGTCCCACGTACCGACAGCCGGGTCGGGGACAGTTGACCAAGCCGGCAAACTCGGTGAGGCGCAGTGATCCACCTTGGTGATGAGAGGCCTCATCAGCCATGGGGCATTTATGGAACCGATGTGATATATAATGGTGATGGCTCCTCTCATCTGAGACCCTAATATCTGGGTACTCCTATTATTCGCGGCCTAAATAGTGTCAGAAAATCACATGTTTATGATTGTCTATGGATAGGTCAGACAGAAGTGGTCACCCAGGAATGTTAAACGAATCCAGATAAGAGGAGTCACCTGGAAGTGAATGAAAACTCGTCCTATTCATGTTTGTCCATGGATTAGTAACCCGAAAGTGATTGCCGAGAAGCACTAAATTAATTCGTTTGTACAGCGCCATTTTCAATCCGCTGCTGGATGATGGCAGGACCTTCCTGAATAAATGTAGCAGGACCTTCCAGAAAACGAGTCTCGGGACCCCGTGAAGTTTTGCTGGATTAAGATCGTAAACATTGCATGCGTACGACCTTTTGTCAATCCGCATTGGTCAGTGCGTGCTGATGAAGGCGGGCAACATAGACGTTATGATCTGGTACAGTTCAATGAATTTTTCTGCACTGCCCTAATACTGACAATTTAGGGCGCATCATTGTTATTACACCGTTTAACAATGTACACGCCTTGCCTTGTCTGTGTTATGCAGACTCTATGCTATTGGGTCTCAGCTGTCTCCTGAGCTCAAGAGCACTGGCATAGAAGTCCTGGAGACCGACACATTCAAGCTGCACTGCTACCAAACTCTTACGGGTGAGTGCTCGCATGCTTTACATATTTAATATAGTGGTGGGAAACCCGATGAAATTCAGTGGTTGTAAATTACTAGGGCTTTTGGATACCTTCAGTGGACTGCGCTACAAACCCAGACACCTGGGTTCGATTCCCGGCCATGGCTAACATCTAGCGAGTTGTCCTGGGCCTCCCCTAGGGCAACTCACCCTTAAATGAGTGTGGAGCGGTGTTTAAACATCAGCATCGGGGAGACGTATGCGGCTGGGCGTGGTGCTAGTAAGACCACCCCCACTGGTGCCATCGCAGCCTTATTAGGTGCTCGCTAACCGCAGTTAGGCCTCAACAGCAAGAGGCTTTTTGATGCGCTTTCCGATTTGAAGGGCACGCTTTTCGGCATGATGTCTCGCGTTTGGCTACAATATGCTGGGAGCTTCAGGAAACTAATTAAATTCCATTCAATTGAATTAGTTTCACTTGAGACATCCTGCTGAGACATTGTGCTGAACAACAGGGAGTGGTACGACCGGAAATCTCATCGGAAAGCCGTAGAGCACAACTGCGAAAACCTACATGTAAGCCTATGAGGCTACACCAAGTATCATGGTATTTGTGTGTGTGTGTGTGCGTGTGTACTGTTGTGTACAGTGTGCAGGAGTGGTCGTGTAGCAGTTAGAGCGCACTGCGATACAAACCTGGTGACCCGAGATCGATCCCCACTCACGGCCAACACCAATGACGATTATCTGAACCGTTCCTGGGCCTCCCCTAGGTCGACTCAGCCTCAAATGAGTACCTAGTGGGGTCTGTTAACATCGCCGATGTGGAGACGAAGCCGGTCGGGCGTGGTGTTGGCCACCCACCCCCTTCGTGTGCCGCGCCGGCCTTCACAGGTTCTCGCTAACAGAACTTGTCCCAAAAGTCTGTTAAGGCTACACGGGGGATCTTTGTCTTTGTGTGCAGGAACCAAGTTCATGGTGCTCTGTGAACCCCGGCAAGCAGGGATGGACGCTTTGCTGAGGAAAGTGTATGAGTTGTATGCGGACTACGCCCTCAAGAACCCATTCTACTCCCTAGAGATGCCCATACGGTGAGAGCCGTTGCATTCTGGGGCACACGGTAGTATCTCCTTCACAGGGTACTCCTCGCCAGTGTAGTGGGTTCACAAGCGACAGAGACGGTGTAGTCGAGGCACACTATTTATTTTTACTTTACACTCGGCACAGGGCAACGTATACAACACTTGAAGAGGTAATGGCCCCTTCACCCGTACTGGACTAGGATACACCCCTAGGCTATCTGCCTAACTGTTCTAATCCCAGGCCCTCCGCTAAGGGCGCTAGGGGAGGCTATCTGACCCGGCCCTGGTCAAGGCACGGGTCACGACACCCAGCCAGACAGACCCGGCTCTTAGAAGAACATCGGCTCTGAGGATGGCGAGTCAGAGGAGTTCCAGGGCCTATCTGCCCGGTCTTCAGTCTTCACTGGTTCTTCGCTCCTTAGCTCCCCAACACTGCACCACGAGCCCTCTCGCTCCCCGCCTTTTATACCAATTTGCCACCGAGGGGTGGGGCTGTGTGGGATCCCAGCATCCCCCCACAGCCTCCCAGGGTGGTAACCGTTTGCGGACGTGGATGTGGACACCCCTGTGTGCTTGTCCGTTTCCCTCCCGTAACACCCCTACACCAGTGCGCGTCATTGCGGGTGAAACCTGGCCGAATATCCAAGACATCAGAGCAAAAAATGTTGGGGAAATGTAACATGGTTCAGGGGTGGAGTATTTGGCGCAGTGATTGGCGATTTGTGCACTGCTCTGAAACCGATGACCTGAGTTAGATTGCCGGCCACGGCTAACATCAGTGGTGATATCTCAATCCGTCCTGGCTTCTACCCCCCCCCCCCTTTCGCCAGCCCACACTAACTGGTATGCATTGTGTCGTAGGCTCACAGATTCACTCGCTTGTCGGTATGCTGGGGTTTAAAAAAACTCTCATCCTCGCCACCCATGGTTACCAATCTCCGTTTAGATACAAATAAAGCAGTCATACACTGCACGAGAACACCCACAGTGCTGTTAAATAATCTCGTCAAATCTCAGAAGCTAAGCAGGATTTTAAGCCTAAAAAATGCTCGGATGGGTGACCACCACGCACATGCAGCTTGTTATAGACTGCATCTGGCCATCTGCCCTTTTGATGATGGTTATAACCAAAGTGTTTGCCTTTGCTGGCCAAGGCGACATTGTCATCACAATGTGGCATTGCGAGATGACGGAATTGAGCGTGGTGCATTTTGCGAAATCATACGTCATATGCCGCGTGATAACAATTCGTGGGCCACGTAATCTTACGTTATCATTCATTAATCAAGCTTGTGAAGCCAACCGCACGTTGTAAATCGGTACAGAATCCATGCGTACGTGTGATTTTTTTTTCATTCTAGTATTTAATGGACATGCAAAGGGAACCCCGTTGCAAGTTACTCATTCTTCATGATGATCTCACCTTCGCCCCAATAATCTGCCCCTTGCAGGTGCGAGCTCTTCGACCAGAACTTGAAGGCCGCCTTGGAAGCCGCTGAGAAAGTGGGCACGGCAGGGCCGGGTATATGACCTTGAGCCGTACGCGACGACATCACAACTGCAACTACCCTGACCCCGTTCTCTCCCAATGGAGTCTCGCCACGCCCAGAGTTGCCGTAATCTCATTTTTCGTGCTCGTGATTTCCATGTAAATTTCCGCGACATGACAAATTACACTGGTCAACACACTTTTTCTGGCAAAAGGTATTCCAACGGGTTTAAGGTAATTTTGGGGTGCTCATTCCAAATCTGGCATCAGTTTTTGTCTATCACATCCGGTTTTTGAGATATCAAATATTGCATTTTCAATAAAAACTGCAGAAGAAAAATATTAAATAAATGTGGATGTCTACATAAAATTATATTATAAACACACTATCCTAAAAATACAGCACCATGTTTTAACACTAAAGCAGTCACTGACTCGCAACAACTTGCAATCATAAGTGACTGAGTTAATTTTGGGTAAAATCAATGAAAATGGGGTATGCCGATAGCATAAAATGAGATGTGATGGAGCAAATCTGAGATCAAATTTGGAATCAGCACCCTGAAATTAAGTCTAGAACAGCTGCAAAAGTCCAGGCCAGAAAAAAAGGTTTTTTTTGTTGACCAGTGTTATCGCAATATCGGTTTTCCTTCTAAGTTTATCATTGTACTTTGCGTTTCTATACTTTCAGTACGAATAAAGGTAAAAAAAGTCATTCGACTGCAGTTCGCTGTCTGTAATACATCTTCTATTCATAGCAAATGTACAATCTGTACGATGTGTATGTTGTAATATCACCATATCGCGGCAACCCGACACCTACTCCAACCGTTTGTACTGATCTCACGGGATAACTTTGGGCAATGTAATTATTATTATATGTATAAATGTTTGCCAGTTAACAAACACGTTTTTATTTATGTATTTTTGTTGGTCCCTTGAATAAATTCTGTTTCAGATGTTTATTTTTAGATGTTCATCCTTTATTTGCTTCATGAGCACTCTCCCTCTACATTCTATTTGGGTGGGGAGATGCTGGGTGGGGAGGGACTGGGTGGGGAGGGGCTGGGTCTGGAGGGTGGGAGGGGTGGGGCTGGGTGGGGAGGGGCTGGTCACCCCGCAGTGCCCTTATAAAACTCAACGTTTAACCTACTCACGCCGGCTTGTGCCCACCCTCACAGTCGGGCATATTTGCGGAATACACCACGCCGCCGTTGACCCTGGACATTGACCGAGCAACCCAACGTTCCTACCAGCTCCCTCCGCAGGACAATGTGTTGATTGACGATGATGAGACCACGGGGCTCGGATCGCGGCTTTGCCAGGGAGGGTGCATCGTAGGCAGCAGGGTCAGGACACGAAAATGTGGCCCTTTTTTAGTGCCGGTTTACATCTCAAAAATATGAAGACAATCCTCTGATCAATTTGTACAGTCTCTTTTAGAGTTAAGTCCCAAATGGCAACAACTTTATACTGACGTTTCACTTGTATTGGATCACCTTTTATGGGCGTTTTCGTGCCCCTGTTACGGATGGACCGGTGGTAAAACAGACGGGCAAAGTTAATGCACACACGCTCTCACCGGAGTTTTGGCGAGGCGTTAAAAACGAACAATCGCACGAACCGAGCACTACACGGAGGGGGGGACATGGCTTCGTTTATTGAGCTGACACCAATGTCCAACCGAGTCTCGGACACACAACCGCGTTGGAAGTCATTCGCGCGAGCAGCGGTTTTGGCACGGTGCGTATACAGGAAATGTCGCACCTCGTTTTCATGACCACTGGGAAACCCGTCTGTGCCGGCCCAGTTCTAACCCAGGTATATAGCACCAGAGCCTGGCTTCGTGTCCCTTTGGCTACGTGTCCCCACGGTGCGTGAGCCACGATGCTCCGTGCACTCGGCCCATCCTACTCTACAAACCCCTGACCCTTCCCGTCCGCCTAACCAATGCGCAAGTGGCGGCGCTTGGAAATCGAGCTTACAAGTTACCGACAAAGCTTGAACGCAGGCATCTGCGTGCACAGCCCCTCTGTCCACACGCTGCTGGATGAGGGCCTTGCCTCGCAGGGCAGGCTGTGGCGGTTATTTTCCCACACTTTCACCACGCTGATCGTTGCAGGGCTGGTGAAGGTGGGGTGCATAGAAGTTGAGAATAGCAAAGGAATTGCCGCACTTCCCTCCGTTTGCCAAAATGACGTAGCCGTGCTGGCGGCCGACAATATAAGCCGTCGTGCGTGGCAGTCGCCGCCCATCCGAGGGGGTGGTTGCCCCATCCACCTGTTGGATCATCTCCACAAGACGAGCGTCAGCTCTTTCAACCTTAACCGCAAAAGCAAATACAAACCCAGAAGAGCAGGTGACCTGACCGGGTGTGTAACCTCTAACAACCAGCCGTGCGTGGTGGTCACCCCCCATCCTGAAACATCGTCCAGGATTGACCCCCCCCCCCACTTCTGCTCGGCTCTCAATATGTGACGAGATCGGGAGCACTCCGGCCGATTTGTTCATAGGCAGGCGTGGATTGGGGTGAAATGTGCGAGGTTCCAGTCACCTGGGTCTTTGCGTGTGCCGATGATGGTGCTCAAAACGCTTATTCAGTGTAGACGCATCTTTGGGGTGAAGGTTAATCGGCTTACTTGCCGTGGCGTTGAGCAGCAACCAATAATTAACCCAGCCTGCGCGTAGAGATATGTTGCTTATTCCTTTCGCCCACCGACGTACATGCGTAGCTTGAACTTCTTTCGCACCGTACGTAGCCAACCGTGCTAATCGGAGGTGCAATAATCGAGAGGTAGTGGCAATTCGTTTACCAAAGGGTCCTTGGGGGATCTACTTGGAGGGAGCGGTGGGGGGTGAACCAATTGGGATTGATGCGGCCCTGGCCGGACTGCTGTGGAGACACGGGATATCTGGCCCAGCCTCGTGCCAGCCGCTCTGGGCTAGGCCCGCTCCCCCCTACTGGTGGTTTGGGGGGACACACACAAGGCGTCAGGGTTGTCAAAATCGTTCACAGCAGCCAGTTGCGAGAGTCCGTGTTCTATAAGGGGGGGAAAATGCACAGGAATGAAATATCTCCACATTATCTCTTTCAGAGACGCATATACAATGCCGGTGGGTTTCGCACTCCCAATCCCTCAGGCCACACTCCGGGTCCACGTTACAGGGTCCCTCCTCCTCCTCGTCGTCGTACAGCTGATGTAGATGCAGAGCAGCGACTACCATTTCACGTGCAGGTGGTCAGGCCAGACAGCCGCGTCAGGAGCAGGGGAGTGTATCGCTGTAAAGGGTTCTCCAAGAGGATGAAACGCGTAAGAGTGCAGCCATTTAACGCGTGTGGACAGAAGTCTGGCTGATGTAAAGATACGGACTGGAGTTAGGTTGTTAGGACTGGAGTTTGCCGACCACTGACTTAACACCGCTTACCGTCGAAATGATCTAAATCCTATTGTTAACAGCAGCAAATCTCAACAATCTAAGTTTTTTTTTCATTAAATTAAAATTATCTTAAAATACGATTAATAGCATGCTACCCTAGTTCCAGCATCGCATTTTAAAAACAGCAGCTAAAATTACCGTGGTCGTATTGCACGAGAAGTCGCCAGGCGTTTTTCCAACGCGCAGCACAAACGCGGTCAGTGCGTCAACATTTCTCGCAATCTTTTGCAGTCGCTTACATTTTTTTTGTTGCAAAGACGCATTCGCCGAACAACTCTGAATACTGCTGTCGCCGACAATAAAACACGTTTGATCTGCTCACGCGGCCTTAGCTTTCACATTCAGCCTCGGTGTTTCTCACACACACACATACGCGCGCGCACACACACGCGCACACATTGCAAACCTCTCTCACACTCACTCCTAGTATCCGCCCCCACCCTCCTCCGCTGTAAGCTCATGCTGCCCGCCGCCGGCCAACCTTGCGGATCCCGGTTCGACTCCAAGTCGTGGTGCGACGGGGGTCGGCCTGCAACGAGAGTTTGCGGGAGCGGGGGGGGGGCAGGAGGGGTGGTCGCGTTATGGGCAGAGGTCACGCGGTTCAGGCACGAAAGGCACTTTCTATTTTATTTTACCAGGAAAGGCCAACTAACCTCTTTTTCAGAAGGGACATGGCCACAAATGATAGCTCAACGAAATGGCTTATCACGTGGAAAATTAATGCAGCCAAATACTCTAAGACGCTTGTTGATTCTAAATGCGGAGGGAAAAAAACGGGAAATATCCACGCGACCACGGGAAGAACATTCAAACTCCAAATATACAGCAGCAGGCGTCAGGGTCGAAATCGAACCCACGACCTCCTGCATACCAGGCGAAGGAGTTAACATCTCCTCGCCACCGTGGTGCCACAACACAACAAGACACGATGATCAGTTCGGTTACTCAGCGAAGAGGATAATGCGAAAACAGCTCGGGGGGAAAATAACAGCTCACCTCTGTTCCCACGTGTGCCGCTGGACGGGAGGTGATGGGGGGCTGGGTGTCGCGTCGCGTTGGGCGTGGCTTGTCGGAGGGTTTCCTGCCTTCTGAAGGCAGGACGTCAGGGTGGCCGGCGATTTTTAAGGGGAATTAATAATCGACTAGAAAAGCATCAGTCGATCACGGTGTTTAGGTCGATCGATCGACTTAATCGAGGAATCATCTCGGGAAGTAAATGGCGCTATTTTCTTTACGGACTGGGACCTGCCAGAGGAACGTGGAGCGTCCACCAAGTTGTGTCGAACCACCAATTTGAGATGAGTGCGGCGCCACTGCTCCCGTGAGCAGGGCGGACGCGTTCATCCAACGGCAGCCAAAGTGTCGCTGCACTCAAACCTCAAATCACCATCGGAAACCGGCGGAGCGATCAGACTGATGGGGGTGATGTGGTATCTTTTTTTGATGCGTGCAGAAGAGTTCAATTCTATCGGCCTATAAGGGTCAATTCTATTCAGGTCAATGGGCACCACGGTGGCAAGGAAATGTTCTCTCCCTCTCCTGGTGCGCAGGAGGTCGTGGGTTCCACCTGGACCCTGACTCTGCCTATTGTATAACTGAAGTCCGCGTGTTCTCTCTCCCCATGGTGGTCACGTGGCTTGTTCTCCCTGGCACCTCCGGTTTTGCCCTCAACCACGTTTAGAATCAACACGCATTGTTGAGACCGTTTGGCTGCTCCTACAATTCCCGCGCGCGATAATGTTACGAGCCACTTCTACGAGCCGTCACGTGTGGCCAGGTTGCCTCTGAAAAAAAATCTAACAGCTAAGTGAGTTTTACCGGTAAGTGGGTAAATAAAACAACCGAGTATAGTTTAAGTTTACAGCGGTTCACAACACACACCGCACCAGTGCTAAACGTACCTGCCTGACAAATCCAGACTGTTACCGCGTCGTCTGCAGCGTGCACACGCACTCGTGCGTATACAAAGCCTCTCGGCCTTATCCAGACCACCGGCTCAAAAGAACTGCATGTGTGGCCGTGTTGTCGTTTTAGACCACCGACTCAAAAGAGTTTATGAAACTGAGGCCGTCCCATCAACAGGCAGCGGTGAAGTAAAGAGTGACACAACTGTAGATTGGTGTCGTCCTAATTAGGATTCACCAGTACAGTCACAAATGTTCGCCGCTGCCATAACACTGGTCAACACACTTGTTCTGGCATAAGGTATTCCAACGGGTTTAGGGTAATTTTGGGGTGCTCATTCCAAATCTGGCATCAGTTTTTGTCTATTACATCAGGTTTTTGAGATATCAAATATTGCATTTTCAATAAAAACTGCAGAAGAAAAATATTAAATAAATGTGGATATCTACATAAAATGATATTATAAACACACTATCCTAAAAATACAGCACCATATTTTAACACTAAAGCAGTCACTGACTCGCAACAACTTGCAATCATAAGTGACAGAGTTAATTTCGGGTAAAATCAATGAAAATGGGGTATGCCGATAGCATAAAAATGAGATGTGATAGAGCAAATCTGAGATCAGATTTAGAATCAGCACCCTGAAATTAGTCTAAAACAGCTGCAAAAGTCCAGGCCAGAAAAAAACTTTTTTTTGTTGACCAGTGTAATCATCCGCGAGCCCCATATATGGGGAGCGCGTGTACCTTGACGCTATCTACCGGAGCCTGTGCACTTTGAAATCTCGCTTCTTCAGAACCGCTTTTTGAGTTAAGTTCGTTGCCCTTCCCCGCACCTCCGCTTAGCACTTGATGACAAAACCCATCATCACACGCTTGCAGCCGCCGTGCCGACACGCACCTGGCGAAGGAAGGTGGGGGGGCGGCTGAGGATCGGGGGGAAGAGGCTCCGTCGCTCAGTCCTCCTTCTCGCCCACGTGGCCCATGCGCGTGCGCACGTTCCTGAGCAACGCCACGGCGACGGTGGTGGCGCCCAGCGCCAGCTCGGCGAGCCAGAACGCCGTGCTCCAGTCGTAGTGCTTGGCCACGGTGCTGAACGGCAGCCCCGCCAGGAAGCCGCCCACTGCGGGTGCGGCGTTCGTTTAGGTTTTGACCAAACGCGCCGGCAAAAAAAAATTGTTCCGCGCCCCGGTATTCATTTACAATAAACAAAAACGCGAGGACGAACATTTTCATCGGCGATCGTTTTTTTGAACGAAAGCAACGCTGGCCGATGGCGCTCGTCGCTTGCGCGCCATCGACGGACATCGGTAGGCGATTCGTCTGGACCGGTGCAGGGCCTCCGCCTGGGTCGAATCAGCGGTGGCTAGGAGATGTTAACTACCTGGCCTGGAATACAGGAGGTCGTGGGTTCGATCCCGACCCTGATGCCTGTATATTGGGAGTGTGCACGTTCTCCCTGTGGTCGCTTGGAGTTTTCTCCGGGTCCTCTTGTTTTTCCCCTCCCACATTTAGAATCAACGTGCGTTTAGAGTATTTGGGTGCCATAAATGTACACGTGATAAGCCCTTTCGCTGGGCTATCATTTGTGATAGCCAGGTCGCCTCTGTAAAAAAGCCACATATCACAGTGGGCCTTACCTGGGAGTAAGTAAAAAAATGAAGATACTTTTTTCGAAAAAATTTGGCTATTAATCGCGGGCATCCCTTCGCTGATCGTGCGGAGCGGGTGAACGGGGAGCTGCCTTGCCATTCGCCATGAGCGCGACGATGGCGTGGGACGTCCCGCAGAGGTTGTGGGGGGCGCTCTCGTTGGCGATGACCCCGAACAGCGCGATGGGGCCGTAGGAGCAGAATCCAAACGCGAAGCCCAGAGCCAGGATCAGCATCTGGTTAAGAAGGAGGGGGAAGCGGGAGGAGGGGGGGGGACCGCTCCTCGAGTGAGCCGCAAGCTACGGCTGCCGGCATTCTCATCGTTGGCCCACCACCGTTACCATCTTTACTGCAAACTTAAATGGGCGTTGTCCTAGCGACGTGATGTCATCATCATCAGCACCAACATTACTACAATTAATAATCAGAAGTTCACCTGAAGACGATTGCTTGTGTTGCGATCGAAACGTCGTGATTTAAAAATTATTTTTCTATCTACGTGACTTTACTGAAAGACCCAAAGAGTATGGATTCCTGCAGTCACGAAAACTTTAAGTCAAGGAATCATAATTAAAATGAGTGTAATCACCACCACCACCTTCTGTATCATTATTAACTGTTTCACAACACCAATGTCACCACGATCATGAAAATCATCATGACCATCATCATCTTCATTTATACCATCACCTTCATCGCGATGGTGACCAATATACCACCATCCATTATGACTACCATCAATACCACCACTGTCACTATCACCACCATCGCACCATCATCCATTGACATCACCACCATGACCACCACCGCCAACACCACTGTCATCACCACCACCACCGCCATCATCGCCACAATCACCACCACCACGGTCAATGTCATCACCACCGTCACCACCACCATCACCACCACCACCGTTCCATAACAAACAGTCGGTGACGTTCGTCAACCAGGGACTCGCCACGCCCCTCCCCCCGACCCCACCCCCCTTGTCCCCCGCAGCCCCACCAAGTTGAAAGTTAGCGGTAGGAGTTGTGCACCTGGTGTGAGTCCGGTCCGACGAACACGCGGAATGCCCACAGCGACACCGCCATCCCACCCATCATGCCGATGAGCAGCCCGTGGCGAGGGTTGCCATGAGAGCTGAGCCCCACCTGCACGGACCGCAGGGCGCACGTCGTCAGGGCAACAGGGGTTGCCACGGTGTCGAGATGTCACCTACCTCGCCTGGTATGCGGGAGAGGGGTTAAAACAATTAACCCGTAAAAACAAAGTTTTTCACTATAAATCCTTTATATGCGTGGCGGCTAGAGTCCTCTCGTCCTCTGGCTTGAGATGGCTGTCACCTATGGGTCAGATGATTGCATGGCAGCATTAAGCAATTGGTAATTAAATATAATATTTTTGTCCTAAAAAGTGTAAAATTTTGGGAAAAAATTTTCACGAACATTAATTGTCACGCACAACGAGTCTGTGTGCAAAATGTCAGCTCGATTGGATCACGGGAAGTGGGTTAATAAACGACCGAAAGATGTGCACGGTCGTAAGCGCGCAAGCAAGCAAGCAAGTGAACTTAATATAAAGGATTTAAAAATGAGGAACGATTCTCAAACGTACTCTTTAAAACACATTTCGAGGGAGGCCAAAACCGCGGGCGCATCCGAAATTCCCTCCCCTTCTCTGCAACGGTTACGTTTGACGCACGCACGTACGTACGCTGAACTTCTTTCGCACCGTACGTAGCCAACCGCGACCGCCCGGTTAGCACGGTTGGCTACGTGCGGTGCGAGTAAAGTCCAACATACGTACGCACAGCCATGCCAATCGGAGGGGCGTCTTACGATCACATTCACGGACGTCGCTAAGAGCGTCCAGGGTAACCAGACACCGAGCCAGCTTCTCTCTCTCTCTGCCCCCTCCCCACCCACCCACCCACTTCAAGTCGCCGTGCGTTCCTCGAGCCTCGGAAACTGCCAAGCAATGGATTTTGGAGCTGTACGCCGTCGACAGCTGCTGGTAAAGATAGTCGCCCTCGCCACCGTGGTGCCCGCGTGGCGAGGGGCACCCAGCAACGCTCTCGGCTGCACTACCCGTGGTAATGAACCAGCCCAGCTGCACTACCGATCCTACCTGCTCCACCAATCTCTGCTGCAACCACCGATCCCCTATGTATCATCGATTCCTGCTACACCACCGATCCCCTCTGTACCATCGATCTCTGCTGCACTACCAATTCCACTGGCACCATCGAAACCCCTGCTGCACAACTGATCACTGCTGCACCACCGATCCCACTTGTTCCACCCGATTCCCTTGGTAACATCAATTTCTGCTGCACTACCAATTCCACTGGCACCACCGAACCCCTGCTGCACAACTGATCACTGCTGCACCACCGATCCTACTTGTTCCACCCGATCCCCTCTGTACCATCAATTTTGCTGCACTATCGATCCCACTTGCACCACCAATCCTCTTGCAGCTCAACTGATCACCGCTGCATAATCGATCACGGTTGCGCTACCGATCCCACTGTAACCGCCGATCCCACCGTCACCCCCGATCCCACCGTCACCACCGATCCCACCGTCACCGCCGATGCCCTCCTGCACCGCCGATGCCCTCCTGCACCGCCGGGCCTCACCTTGGCCACGGCGCGGTCGGAGAGGAATCCGGCGGCGATGCTGCCGATGAGGCCTCCGAGCTCGAGCGCGCTCAGGAACGAGCTGCCTGCGCCGTCCGCCGCCGCCGCCGCCGCCGCCGCCGAGACGTCGTCGTCCAGCGAGGTGTCCAACGACAACGAGGTGGCCGCACGTGCGCCGAAAGGGACAGACGATCAACGGTGAGCGAGATTGGAATATGGACCCGGCTCTGGCCACAACAATGTGGAATTTCCGCATGGAAGCCGCCGCCCCGAAGCGTACAAACGAGACAGGCGGTACACGAATGATATTGACGGTACAAATGTGATAGTACGCACGACACAGCAAAACAACATGAATGAGACAGAGTAACACAGGGTGCAGATGAGACTTAGATTACAAACAAAACAACACACACAAGACAAACATATATTCCGGCCACCTGCCACAACCTGCTTCCCCAAAGGTGGGAACCCCCCCCCCCCAAGCCCCCCGCCCATGACCTCCCGACCAGCGGCACACACGGGAACGGCATCTTATTATGTCCCCCGCCCCCCGCAACTATTTTCGTGGTAACGCACTCAGTCGAGTAGACGATCCAATAATCGGCACGGTGATCGGCTACACCCAAGTGATCGGATTACATCGCGGCTCCACTCGCGTGCGTGTGCGTGCGTGCGTGCGCGTGCGTGCTTACCCATGAGCGGCGAGTGCAGCTTCTCCTGGATGAGCACCAACTGACCCCAGTCCGACAGGCACGTCTTCACGCCGAACACAACGAGGTAGGCCCCCGACAGCACCCACAGGTACGGCGAGGTGAGGAGCTCGCCCAGCGTGCTATCCCGCACGCCGCCAGACCCTGGCCGGGGGTCACGGTCGGGGTCACGGGTTAGGGTCAGGGGTTAGGGTCAGGGGTCGGGGTCGGCCCGAGTGTTAAACGGGGTGCCGGCGGTCTTGATGAGTTTCAGCGTTGGGGTCACTTTGAGAGTTCAGAATCAAAATATTGATTTATCCTGGAGTAATGCAATGAGGTATAAAGTTATTTTTTTACAGATGTCCAGTTAAGGGGGTCAGTGGTAGGGCGCCCACGTTTGGGTAGGTGTTAGAGCAAGAAGGTTACTTGTTAAGGTCCGGTCCAGTGCTAGGGTCAGTGCTAGGGTCAGTCTTATAGTGAAAGAATCAGTGCTAGGGGAGAGTAATGGAGTCAGTGTTAGAGCATAACTGCCAGTGTAGGGATCAGTGTTAGTGTCAACGATGGAGTCAAAGTTACGGGGAGTGGTGGCGTAGCACTGCACTACGAACCTGGCGACCCGATTTCGATTCCCGCTCACGACCAACACCCGTGGCTAACAAGTGAAGCAGTCCTTGGCCCTCCCCTCGGCCAACTCAGCCATGGTGCCATGTGTGAACATCAGCACCGTTGAAACAAAGGCGGCCGGGTGTGGTACTGCCCACCCACATCTCCGCGTGCAATTGCAGCAGCTGCAGGAGCTGATGCCCGTATCCTTGCCCTCGCCGCCCGTGCCCTCGACACCCATTCCCTTTCTGCCCAAAACCTTGTCCCTCCGGCCGACACTCTTGCCGCCCGTACCTTTCCCGCCCGTGCCCATGCCCTTACCCTTTCCACCCATACCATTGCCACCCGTGTCCTTTCTGCCCTTGCCCTTACCATTTCCACCCGTGCCCTTGCCGCCCATGTCCTTTCTGCCCATGCCCTTTCTACCCGTGCCCTTGCCACCCGTGTCCTTTCTGCCC
>CM025660.2:3558271-3586295 GCA_014621495.2 Entosphenus tridentatus | reverse complement strand
ATGTTTTATTTTTATTATTTTATTACTTCCCTTCTACGTGACTTTACTGAAAGAACCAAGAAGATGAATTCCTGCAGTCACGAAAGCTTTAAATCGAAAAATTCAATTCCACCGGTTCACATATTCGTCATTGTTGTTGGTCGTAAGCGGTATTCGAACTCGGGTCGCCGGGTTCGTTGCGCAGCGTGCTAAACACCACACCACCGCCCCCACCACAAACCAAAGACTAACGCACGCACGCACCTGGCGGAACGTTCCACCGCACACGCCGAGTACTGCCGATGCTGAAGTTGTGCTCTGTGGTGCCGCTGAAGGCGACGGGGGCTGAAACTCCTGCCGCGACAGCAGCCGGCGCGTGGAACCACCGCGAGAGGCCATCCCGCAAGCGCAAGCGGCACGCCCCGCCAGAGAGCGGGCCGTCAACGGCGCGGGAGGTGAGGCCACCCAGAAGCTCCCGAAATATATATTTTTTCTCCCAATTTTATCTCGATCGAGCTATCGTCGCCACGTCACGAGATGGAGAATTCGCGAGGATGTCTTGAAGGGAAGCCGTTCTCTGGTTCCCGTGACCTACCGCTCGCTCTGTCACAGATGCCCGTTTCATGACATTATATTAGTGTCGGTCTTGTGACATTATGGCAATAGGCTCAGTCTCTATTTAATTTGGGGAAAAGACAAAACTAATCATAGAATACATGAATTGATGTGGGTGTAATTGAGCAGTTCAAAATAACGCATCACTTGAAGGTGGCCGGGTCTCTCAGGATGCTGATGATGAGACAGAGTAGGCACCAATGAGATGCACTGCTGGAATACTGGGTTTGAATCTGGGTTCTAGATTTGAATCTTTCGTGACTGCAAGGATTCATACTCTTAGTTTTTTCGGTAAAGTCACGTAGGTAAAAAATGAAATTAAAATTAATAAAAATAAAATAATAAAAATCACGACGTTTCGGAGGCAACACAAGTCTCCGTCATCAGGTGGGACCGTCGCAGCCAGATTTGCAGCAATTTTATTATTTTATTTTTATTAATTTTAATTTCATTTTTTACCTACGTGACTTTACCGAAAAAACTAAGAGTTTGAATCTGGGTGTTCCTGGGTACTCAAGCGTCGTGCGTTGTTGGTCTCTGCCCGATCGGCAGTGACTGCCCTAAAAACAAATACCATCACATTCATCATCGTAGTCATCATCACGATCCATGGGCAGATAGCCCGTAGATGTCCACTGCACATTTCGTAATTTATTTCCAATTTTCTGTCTTTTGCCAATATGCTCAAGTAATGCCACATCTTTCCGGCACAAATCTCTTATGTCGTCTTCAAGCCATTCCCTGTGAGGTCCTTCCATATTTCCAAACAACACACTTTAAATTTTCCTGTTGTTGTACATCCTACATATCTCTCCAAATATTGGCAGTTTTACCATGACATAAAAACGTATTAAATTTTTATTGTCACCCTTCATCAGCCTACGTTGGCTCGGCGGACCCAAAAAAAAGAAAAACCCTGCGATTGTTTGCGGAATGAATGTTTGACTGATATCTTGGATGGTGTCGCACACGATCGCTCGCTGGCGCACACAGCACAGCGACAACTCGTCGGAGGGCCCCGCCGAGCCGGGTGGAGCTCGGGGCCCGCGCATCAAGCACGTGTGCCGCGGGGCCGCCGTAGCCCTGGGCCTCCCACGTGCTCTGCTCCTGAGCTCTCACCCGACCAACGGCTCAGCCGGCGCCGCCGGGTCCACCACCAACGCTGGCCTCCCACCTGCACCGGTGGCCGAGGGCAGGCGCAGCGGTGGCGCTGGTAAGGGATGGGTGGGTTTGGGTGCGTGGCAGTGTTCATTTCGAGTCAACAAGACTATCTTTCACTGCTTGAGAATATTGGCATAAGACAGAGGAAAGTGGAAACAAATGACGAAATGTACAGTGAATACCTATGGGCTCTCTGCCCATGGATCGTGATGATGATGAGACTATCTTTTGCCGGATAGACGAAGCGAATGACTAAATGAAATCCAGAGAGAGAAAAAACAACTGGACTTAGACTTTGGCTAAATCAGGATTTTGTGACTAAATACCAGTGGGTATGTGGGTGAGTTGATGGGTGGGGGGGGGATTTATCCTGAGTTTCTGGTCTCTGCGCCAAGCGTGAGAACGGCATGTGATGTCATCTTGCCATGCGCGTCTCCGATGATGTCATTACAGGCATCCCGAATCCAGAATCAGAATATTTATTGATACTGGAGGAATCCGATGAGCTATAAAGCTAATTTTCACAGATGTCCTTTAGGGGCGGGTCAGAATGTGACAACCAAAAACAATACAAAAAACAGCATAGGAAAGGTAAACAAATCAACTATTATATAATAATATAATACAATTAAACTATTTTTATTTTACCAGGTAAAGCCCACTGAGCTGGTAGCTTCTTTTTCAGAAGCGACCTGGCCACAAATGATAGCTCAACGAAGTGGCTTATCGCCATGTGGACATTTCGAGCAGCAAAATAATCCAAACGCGTGATGTTGATTTCTAAACGTGGAGGGAAAAATCGGAGGACCCGATTCTGGCCAGTCTTGCTCTATTTCTTTCTTTGCCACCCCCCTCCCGTCCTTCACCAGCCTGGACTGCCCAGTATGTTGAAGTATGGTCAAAACTCCCTTTTAACTGACATGGTGTGGGGGAAGGCCTTCCAGCTCCTGGTCTATTGAGAATGGCTGTAATATTTTACGTTTGATCATTTGAATTGCATTTCTGGTTCATTAAATGTATATGCGATTACCACCAAAGACATTTGACTTTCACTTCATAGCAATGGAATAAATGTTTTGGAATTTACTGACAACGCAATTTAATGACTAAACAGTCGGGATGAATGCCAATGTTCACTGGACGTCTACGTTTTGACGCTAACAATTGACTTAGTTTATCTCTAAATTTAATATAAAAAAAAAATCCGAAAGAGCTAGAAAGCACGAGCAGAGCGCGTGACATCAATGGAGGATTCCCGAATTCCATACAACAGGTGAATACAGTAAGTTGATATATCTTGAGAACCGCTGGTGCACGTCAGAGGTCGCAACCGGGTACCCGATACCCGTATCCTACCCGATACCCGTACCCTACCCGATACCCGGCTACCCGTACCCGGCCAGGTACGGGTACCCATTTGCGACCCTGGTGCGGCCGGATACGGGTACGGGTAAGGAATCAAAACCCGTTTGCGACCTCTGGTGCACGTACACATCTTGTTGCCTATTGCGTGCAGCTTCATTAGCGAACAGTGGTCTGATCACGGCTTTGTTGGATTCCTTATATTTTGAATGCCTGAATCCGGCTTCGAGAAGTCGTACAGCAAGTCTGTCGTATCGGCTCTGCTACCTTGTTTGTACTTTTTGTTTTGGTGCCATTTTAGTATTTGTTTATTAATTTCTTATTTTGCTTGGTAGTAGTAGGGTTTTCATTTGCTTGGCAGTGGCTGTATATGGGATTTGGTCCTTATATAAATTAATGTACGGCATTGTGGGATGATATTAGCATGAATGACGCTATACAAAATGAAAGTATTATTAGTTGCAGGCTACTGTGCGTCGCAAGCCTTTGTGCCCTCGTTGGACGATCACGATAAACAATCCCATGGAGCCACGTGGCACGCTCACCGACGATTCTCTCCCCGCAGACGCTGGGAAGGCTTCGGACGGTGTTGGCGGTGGTGCCGCCACCGCCGGCTCCGCCTCCGCGGACGAGGGGCAGGCGGCATCAAGAGAGGCCGGCTCCCTGACCCCGCGCGTGACCCTCACTCCGTGCGACTCGGTGCACCGCGGCAGTGCACCGCTCTCCTGTGCCGCGGTACGACGTGCCGCGCTCTGTCAGCTGTCGTTCGCTCGCTCGCCCCAACGTCTGCTTCTCGGCGGCTAAATCGGGCTCGGAGCTTAGAGTTTGCCGCGGCATTGCGATATTGTGCAACATCGCATAGTATAACGGTTCTCCGCAGTCGATCAGCAAGTCGCGTGGCAGAGGGTGAAGGACGTCTGACCAACGTGGCAGAGTAGGCCAAAACACCTGCTCAGGGGGCTCTCTAAAGCCCTCTTTAGTTGCATAAGCAAGAAACTACAGGGCTGCACTTGTGTGTGTGTATACATATTCTTTTACACCACCAGCCTTACCTGCCCTGCAGAAAATACCCCATAAGCAGCCCTGCCCCTCAATGGACATCACCTGTCACCGCCATCCGAACGAATACATTGTAAGGTCACAGTCATTACACACAAAGTGCTTGCCACAATTGAACCACAATACTCTGCTGATCTCGTCAAGGAGAATAAAACACCACGCGAATTCAGGTCATCCTCGCAGCAGTGGCTTTTGGCAGACCATCGAACAAAGACGATCACCGCATTGCGCTTTCAGATTCTGCGGCCATCTGGAACGCTCTTCCTTCGGATATTAGGAAACCACAGGAGCTATGCACTTTTAAATCATCTAGATGGACAAATTCAATTCTTCAGAACTATTTTCAGCATATAGTTGTCCTTCCCCCGCACCTCCAATTAGCACGGTTGGCTACGTACAGTGCGAAAGCAGTTCAACTTATGTACGCGCAAACATCCCCGCCCATCCCCTCCCAACAGGCATCCGAATCGCCCTCCTCAAGGGTGGCCGAGTCCACAGCCAACGAGGCTGCTCAGCAGCCGGCCTCGTCCCCGCACGGCCCGGCCCCTCCCACCGCCGTCGCCGCGCCCCCCGCTCTGGTTTCCATGCCGGCGGCAACGGGGGCGGCATCGGCGGCATCGGCGGCCGCTCAGCCCGCGGCAGCCCCCCCGGCGCCAGGGCCGTCCGGAGGCGGCGGCGGTCGGCGCACGGCGATGAGGAGGCTGCGCCGTTCGCGCCGATGCGGGGAGTGCGACGGCTGCCGGGTGGAGGCCGACTGCGGCGAGTGCGCCAACTGCCTGGACAAGCCCAAGTTTGGAGGTCGCAACATCAAGAAGCAGTGCTGCAAGTGAGTGGCCTGAGCCCCCCCCAACCCCCACCACGCCGCATCTCTCTCGCCAGTCACCTCTCAATTGTCCAGGGAAATGGGGGCGGTGCGGGTGGAGGGATGGCCCCGATCGCCCCATCGATAGCCAAGTTTGTTTAGGCAAGGGGTCGGAAACCTGCGGCTCCGTAGGCGCATGCGGCGCTTTAGAGGACCGCTTTGTAACGCGTTATTTACTAAGGACCCACCGCCTCGTATTCACGTTGCAAAGCGGGTCTTGGAATATTGTGGGTTTTTTTTCCCCGAATTAAAAAAACAATTATCGTCTTGTTATCTTAGTTTGCCGAGCCTTGATGTCGACCAATGGACGGAGCGAAGATGTACAAACAACACAAATTAAATAAGAGGCAATGCAAAGGATTCACAGTCTTTGGTTTTTTTGGTAAAGTCACGTAGGTAAAAATAATAATAAAATAAAATAATAATTTAAATTTCGATTTAAAGCTTTCGTGACTGCAGGGATTCATCTTCTTGGTTCCATCGGTAAAGTCACGTAGAAGGGAAACAATAAAATAATAAATAATATCATAAAATAATAAAAATAAAACATAATAAAATACAAAATACAATTGTATTTTATTATAAAAAGAAAACATAATAAAATACAAAATACAATTGTATTTTATTATGTTTTATTTTTATTATTTTATTATTTCCCTTCTACGTGACTTTAATTTACTGTATGATACAGTAAATTTGGCTGTGACGGTCCCACCTGAAGACGGAGATTTGTGTCGCCTCCGAAACGTCGTGATTTTAGTTAGTTATTTTCATTTATTATTATTTTATTATTATAATTGGTTACCTGCGTGACTTTACCGATAAAACCTAAGAGTATGAATCGTTGCAGTCACGAAAGCTTCAAATCTAAAAACAATGCAAAGGATATGTTCATTACGATACAAATTGCTTTTTGCTTTATCCACTCCCAAGACCGCTGATTCTGGTTTGTCCATTTAGTCTTCAAACGTAACCTCAATTCTAAGTTAATCGTGGGATCATTTCTATTAAGTTGGCGTGTGTCGGCATTTGTTTTGGCTTGTGTGTGTGTGTCTTATGTGCTTCTATGTATGTGTTTTATGACCGTGTCTGAAAATCCAAGCGTCGGCATTTGTGTCCATCTGTATATGTAATTACGTGTCTAGATTTATGTACGTGTGTGTCTATCTGTATCCGTCTCTTTGAGCATGTTGCCTCCGTGTATGTAAGTGTTATTTAATGTTATTGTATGTCTGTATGTCTATTGTTGCGGAGCGGAAACATAGTGGTTAGTGCACTGTGCTACTAACCGGGCGAAATTAGTTTGTGTCCCGGCCACGACTAGGATCAGTGTGGCATGTACAGTGCTATCAAAAAGTTCTCGTTCTCGGCCTTCACTCGGTCAATTCGGCATGTAATGGGTACCTGGTGAGCTGTGTAAACATAACAACTGGGGACACGGGGGCGTGGTACCGACTTCGTCTTCCCCTCGTGCACCGTGTAGGACCTCACCCGGTGCTCGCTAGCATAATATTTTGCCGCAACAGCCTGCACCTTTGTCTTTGTCCGTCTGGTGTATCTGTGCCTCTACCTCTGCTCCGATTCCCCCTCGTTTTTTTACCCCAGGATGCGAAAGTGTCAGAACCTACAGTATTACACGCAGCCGGACAGCACACCAAAGCAGGGTACGTTGGCACGCGGGTTTTTTGGTTACAGAACGAAATGCCTGGCATGATTTGCTACGATTGTTGCCGTTGCTGCTGCTGCTGCTGCTGGTGGTGGTGGTCTGCTGATGCAACTGTAATTGTCTGCTTAATGCTTTCTTCACCCTCACAATGTGTGACTCCTTCACGCCCAGTGTTACCGTCCGTCCGATGTAACCTCCGCAATTTGTGATTACGTCAATATTTTGTTAATTGCATTGTTTAAACGATGTCGCACATCTTGATGTGTTTTTTTTATTTTTTAAACAACCGGTGTCGCAACTTTTATGAATTTAAACGTAAAAATTAAGTTAAAATATGAAATCATATTTTGTAAACGTAATTTTCTGTTTTTTTATATATATAATAATACTGTCATTTATTTATCTGTAAAATACTCAATGAGATTCAAGGCTGTGCTTTCAGCGAGGTCTTGCATTGGAACGTTTGGCCAATTCCTGTTTTGGATGTGGGAGGACAGCCGCGTTACGTGGAGAAATCCCACCACACATCGAGGGGACATGCACTCAAACGGTCTGCACACATGGTTTGACAAACCTACTTGGCTGTACTCTAACCTCCAGTCCACCTTGCAAGCCCGGCAGATTTCGGGGCCTTGCCCACCTCTACGTGGCCCTCCTATCTTGGCTTCAATCATTAAGCCATATTTCACCACTGCTGGTTCGATAATATTTTGCAGTCAGGTGTGCTGAATATCCAATGAGTTCATGAACCCATCTGTGTGGACCTTTTTGAGTAGTATCCCTTCGCATGCATGAGTTTTCTCCAGGCGCCCTAGTTCTGTCTCCGAGAAAAACACTAGTTCGGAAGGAATTGGTCGGGGGCATCCAAAGGTAGCAAGACTCTCCCATCCAAGAGTCTTGAGACTCGGTGAAGCTTTTCCTGATAAATAAATGACATTGTCATTATGTTTATTGTAACAATATTATATTGATTGCCAAAAAAGTGTTAAAAAAGTTAAATAAGTAGGTCGTGCAATGTCTGCGTCCAGTGAAAAAGACAGACAGGGGTAAAGCGGGAAGGAAAGAAGATGCTCAGGTTGAGGCGGAAGCCCCGGGGGGAGCCAGGGACTCGCCTAGTGAGGCCGACCCAGGCTGGAGGAGGGCGGGCAGGCAGGGGCCGCTAGCTCAGTCCCAGGCTCCGCAGGCTCAGCAGGCCTCGCAAGTTGCTAGGCCGCGCGATGCTGGCAAGCCCTTGGGAGGTAAGCATTCTGGCATTCGCTTCTCTCGCTTTCTCTTTCTTCTTATCCTGTCATACGAGAGCGTTTCAATACGTAAAGAGATGAACGTCACTTTCCAGTAAAATTTCACGTCGGCATTTGCAGACTTTCACTGCGTTGCCATCCTCAGGCGCAGGGAACCTGCACCAGTGGCTCATTTGTTTCCTATTGGTAGCAGAAAAGAAGAAGTGGTTGTTGTTAAACCACGGCCACAACACTGCATGCACATCCCCCCGTCACTGTTAAACCACCTTTCACGTGAAACTTCCTTTAAAGTTCCGAACAAACATGAGTCCGAAGCGGACTTGGGCTTAACTGTCTGCTGGATATGCAGAACTTGCCGTCCAAGCTTTCCCAACAATTATATCGATTAACGATATGCTAAAAACGCCACTCCTTGGACAGTCCACGTTGGTTTTGTCCAGCATGTCCGAGCATGAAGTGCTGGTGACAAGAAGTGTTACATTTCCTGGAAGGCAAAACTTCATTGGAATAAATGTCCCAAATTTTTTTTATCACCATTACCTTTCTGGTCAAAGCTTGCGACCTTAATTTTCTCGTTGTTCACATTCAGTCCTTTGGTGCTTTATCATCTCACTCGTACTGATGGATCCAAGCTGCGTTTGTGATGATAATGGAAAAAATAAGTAAACATATGGCCTTTACACAGGCATCTGGCTGTCAAGGCTCAACAAAAATTAATTTTATTTGCTTTGTGGCCTTCTGTTTACGACTACCAAGATGATGTGCCATTTGCCACGTGTTTTTTTCTCTCATCGGGATTGCACCAACAATAAATTACAGAATTTTTATCAAAAAGTCTCTTTACCTCTTGAAAAACACTCGTATTAAACCTATACCCATGGACTAATATCATTGATACAAAGACAAGTTTAAAACAAATACCTCCCCACCTTTGTCATTAGCACTGCCTAATAACTAACAGAATATATGGAGCAAGCCAATGTATTCGGGCATTAGCCCTGCTCGGACAAAGGCCATTGTCAGAAATATTCGCAATTCGACAAGGTGATTGCCCGTAATGTACACGTACAGCCCTTTTGTCGACCTACCGCGCCGTGCATGTATGTTGAACTTCTATGGCACCATACGTAGCAAACCGTGCTAAGCGGAGGTGCAAATGCCGGTTGGTCGAGGTTGTTTGACCATACTTCACCGCGTCGAGGGTTTACGAAGGCATATAAGTACAGTACAACAATGGGTGTTGCTGCACTGCCTTCGGCTGCCAACCTCGACGGGCCCCCCGCAGCCTGTAACACCTGTTATGCTTGCTGGTTGCCCATCCCGAGCACTATCCGAGCTCAACCCTGCTTAGCATCCATGATCTGACTAGATCGGGTGCGTTGCGGGTGAATTGGTGGAGACGTTGGCCGACTTTGTATTTATTCTGTTAGAGGTGCAGCGGCAGTGACAACGGTGGTGGGTGTTTTTTTATGTCTGCGCGTGCATCGCTGCCTAATTAATATCTCTGTTTTGTTGTTGTTGTTGACAATATCAATAATACTCGACACTGTATTATTGTTGTGGTGAAGTCATTTGCATGTGTAATGATGCTACGCTTGGCAGCCAGTAAAGGTCATCTAGCTACACCGCCAGCTAACAATTTGAATTGACGGTCGGAGCCTGAAGTGTATTAAGTGAATGTCCCCGATTGAATGTAATTCTAACTCTTGAGCCCAATCCCCCATTGTCACGTGGGGTCGGATGCTTGGATTTTCTTTCTCCATGAGCTTCTGTGCCTCTTCTCTCGTCACATATACTGTCCTCGTATCTTAATTCACCACATCTTCCCATGTCGCCCTCCAGTCTCTCTCTCATGCTGCCCTGCTCCGGTGGTGTCTGTACTTGCCCATCTAGTTTATGGTTCCCTGTTTGAGTCTGTGGGTCTGTGCAAGTTTTGTGGGTCTCTATGTGAGTGTATGCGTCTCTGGGTCTGTAGGTGTCTATGTGAGTGTATGTGTCTCTGAGTTTGTGGGTCTCTTTTTAAATGTATGTGTCTGAGTTTGTGGGTCTCTGTGTGAGTGTATGTGTCTCTGAGTATGTGGGTGTCTGAGAGTGTACGTGTCTGAATTTGTGGGTCTCTAAGTGAATGTGTCTCTGAGTCTGTGGGTCTCTATGTGGGTGTATGTGTCTCTATGTTAATCTGTGGGTCTCTTATCTCTATAGTTTATCTAATTGCATCTCCCCTCTCTCTAACTTTCTCAACAATAATTGTAACCTGTGCTGAGGCTTTACTTTCTCAATTATTTCCTTTCCCCGTAGGGATTATCCCAACGGCCAACTTGGCACCCCTATCTCTGTCCTCCCATTCACTCTCTCGTCAATCTTCTGTGTCCGCACTTGCGATTCTTATTACTCTGCAGCACTTTAAATCGATGGCACATGATCTCTCTCCCATTGCAACGGGCGTTTCACTCGAGCGTTGCCTCATCAGCGCCCCTTGACATTCAAATATCTTCCCGATTAGAAGTTTTCGTGGCTGCAAGGATCCATACTCTTTGGTTCTTTCGGTAAAGTCACGTAGGTAAAAATTCAAATAACTAAATTAAATCACGATGTTTCGGAGGCAACACAAGCTTCCGTCATCAGGTGGGACAACCACAGCAAAAGTAAATTTCAATTTGAAGTTTTCGTGACTGCAGGGATTCATCTTCTTGGTTCTTTCGGTAAAGTCACGTAGAAGGCGCTCTTCCCCCTCCCAACCCAGCTTAAAATAATTCTCAGTGAGAATTATTTAATTGTTTTATTTTTATTATTTTATTATTTCCCTTCTACGTGACTTTACCGAAAGACCCAAGAAGACAGCAAAAGTAATTCTGTTTTTTGCTGTGGTTGTCTCACCTGATGACGGAAGCTTGTGTTGCCTCCGAAACGTCGTGATTTAATTTAGTTATTTTTATTTCTTATTTTCACCCCCGTGACTTTACCGAAAGAAACAAACAGTATAAATATCTTCCCTCTTTCTAATGTCGCAACCTCGCCACTTCAGCCACCGATGAGCGGCGATGAGTAACGCTCACCTCTGTGTGGGCTCTTGGCAGTTAGCTCGCCTTGATCGCTGCATATGAAATTACCCCCCCCACCTCTCACTGAGATCGCTTGCTGCGCTTGTTGAAGGGAAGCTAGCGTACGCATATGCAAATGCATTTACCATAAGTCACTCGTTACGTCGCACTCTCGCTTACCAATGCAGCTTTCCTTACTCTATTAGGGGTGTAACGATGAAGGAAAATTATGAATGCGTTCAATGCACCTTTCTTCACCCAATTTATTTATATTGTTGTGTAATGGTACCACGTGAGCCCTTTGAGCCACTCGAGGCCGCTACAATGACCACATTGTTAAAAATATCTATTTCGTGAATAGAATCATGACCACCCCTACTAGCCGTATGCGTTGGTCAAGCGTCATGTTAATAACACGTGCAACACGCGGTGAGTGGTCTCTACGTTTTGAGAATGACGTGGTATAAAAATGTTACATTTATAGGTAAGATAATCTGGAGAACATGATAAATCACCTTTCATTCTTTTATCTTCACAGAAAGAAAAAAATATATTTTCGATTGGCCATCCAGACCAGACGTTTTAGTTTTTATGTGAAAGTAAAAAAACAGGTGAATAATTTACTCAAAGTATGACCCATAATGCACCTCTACAGTGCTCCATTAGACTTTGCCAGGTGAAATACAATCTCAATATAAGCACAGTTCTGGTATGAGCGACACGTGCTTACATTTCACTTCAAATGCAAAGGGCGCCTTCTGAGATGAGCACACTTGGGATTTACATAAACCTGGCCTTGCTTCCCAGAGCCGCTATTATATGCAGCTTCTTCTCTGTTATCCATAATAGAGTTGTTTTTTTGGGTTAGATCGCGTAAGTATAAATGTAGCGTTAAACCCGCCACCACCTGACACAGCCAGTGAGTAAGATTTGTCGCGTAAATTAAAACGTGCCAATTCGTTAATAGTCCAGCACACCGGTGTGTGTGAAAGTAAACCCACCACAATATTTACAATTCGAGTACCGTGGCGTTTCGCCGGTGATTACAACAACCAGCATCATCAGGCGACAGCCAAGCCCACAACATTTCTATTTACGTGATCTAACCCAAAAAAACGTCTATTGTGGATAAGGTTTGTCGCGAAAGCCTACTGCATGTTAAACCAAAAAACAACATTTTAAATATATATTTTAAGTCAAAATTTCACGTTTTTTATGTGGAGATAGCCGAAAATTAAGGTGATTTATTCAATGTTTTAACACAGTTGGTGAGCTATGCATATATTAAGCATATGAATATCGGTGTGTAATAATAAATCACAGTCCTTAGTCGTTATACTGCTGGATTGTTAGCCTTGCCACGCCGCGTCAGGAATGGGGGCTGTTGAACCATACTTCCCCACTCTGGTAAGTGCGGGTTTGGTGAGTGCACAGGGTTTCCCATTCAGATTTCACTCGCCACCGATGTTTGCCGTGGCCGTTTTTTAAAATGCAGTTCGCTAACCCACTGTTGTAGCAGCTCCCTCCAGATGTCGCTCCAGTGAATTCGATACACTTAAGTGATTTTTTTTTTTACAATAAATTTTTGTCATTCTCAAAACTAATGGACAGTCTGTCACGTACACCCGCGCATGGTAGGGGTGGAACGATGCATCGGTTTATTGATTCGTATTCTATTGCCGGGCTCAGGACGCATATCGAAATGCGTTTATTGAAATTATATTTTGCATTCCGTACACGTTGCACGTATTGGGTTCACATCACGTTTGGCAGCCGCTAGAGGCATTGCCATTCATCGCAGTGTTTAAAGATAATCAATTTTCGAATAGAATCCCGACCCCGAATCGCGATAATGAATCAAATGACCAAGGCGTTGTATCGTTCCACCCGTAAATGGTATGCAGCAGAGTTATATACTATTGCTATCCTTTCCCTACCTTTCACATACCTGCGTACACACACAGACACATGCGCACACGCGTTGTTCGTGAATGCATCACGCTCTGCTGCACGTATTTATAGCTGTGCGTGTACATGTGCGTCTGTCTCTGCAGTCGTGCTTGGAGAAAAATCTACCAAACGGGGAACCCAGTTGCGCACAAAGAAGTCTAAGGAGAAGGTGGGTCTCTGTGTTCCTTGCATGGTGGCAGACATGCTACTTTTGCACAGTGGGATGATGGTGGTCGTACAGATGATGAACACTCAAAGCTCCCCACAGATTCATTTAATCCGTGACTACTGCTACCTCCTTGCCACCTCACAGGCTATACACACAGCACCTCGTATTCACAGGCAGTCTCCCCATATCCAAGTACTAACCAGGCTCAAACCTCCTTCGCTCACGCTTTCCGTCGAGGTGGGGCGTGCTGGTCATGGTGGTTGGGTTGTGTGTGTGCACGCTACACCAGGTAATCACCAAGTGCAAGAGACTCTCCTGATCTCTAACTATTCTCACCTGGTTAAACAAAATAAACTTGAATGGTGCTCGATGATGATGATGCCATAAAATGTGAGGATAGTCAACTCTTGGGGTCAAGGGTCGGATGGAGGCATGTGGCAGATGAATAAAAAAGATGTCCAATAAGATTTTAAAACGTATAATTATCGTTTCCCTCAGGAGAATGGTGGAGAAGATGTCGAATATTTCATGAGTTTTCTTAACGTTTCTTAAAGCAAACGTTTCGCTGTACTTCACTACAGATTCACATGGACACTTGAGTCGTCAGTTAGGAACTGCTCAAAGATTATCCAGCGCTCGTGAAAATGTATTTTCCAAACACGGTCAATCCTCAACCTGCATCATCTGCTCACGGATGCAGCGTTGTTAACTGTGAATGCACTCCACAAATCTGTCTGTCTGCCTTATGATGCCAGTTGTAATTACTGACATGTTCTGTTTACGTGACAAACCTTCCTTACTGACTGTGTCGGGTGGTGGCAGGTCTAACGACACATCTATACGCAATCTAACCCAAAAAAAGCCTATGTTATGGATGTGTACGTACTGCTGGATTGTTAACTGGGGGTGTGTGTGTGAGATGTGCCAAGCAAGGAGCATATGACAACGGGCTAATTCACGACACGGTCTTGTGTCTCTTGGAGTGTCCCTTCAGTGGCGCGTGAGTCCACGCCGTTGTATGTACGTACATACGTACGTTGAACTTCTTTTGCAACTTACGTAGCCAAATGCGCTGATCTGTTCACAGGAGAAGGGCAGGGAGGTGAACAAGCCGGAGGTTGTCGTGGCGACGGTTTTGAGCAACGGTGGCAACGGAAAACCTCGCGCCATCCCTGATGGCGTGCACCGTATCCGCGTGGACTTCAAGGTACCCGGTTTTTTTCATACCGCGGTGGCCAGATGTTAACAACCTCGCCTGGTAAACAGGAGGTTGTGGTTTCGATGCCCACCCTGACGCCTGCTGTATATTTGGAGTTTGCCTGTCTTTCTCTGCCTGTTGTCGCGTGGATTTTTCTCCAGGTCCACCGGCTTTTCCCTCCACATTTAGAATCAAGATGCATTTTAGAGTATTTGTTTGCTTTAAGTTTCCACATGGTTATCATTTGTGGCCAGGTCACTTCTGAAAAAGAGCCATGTAGCTCAGTGGGCCTTACTTGGTAAAACAAAACATAGTTTAAATATTGATTTAAAGCTTTCGTGACTTCAGGGATTCATATTCTTGGTTCTTTCGATAAAGTCACGTAGAAGGGAAATAATAAAGTAATACAAATATAAACCATATATATTTATATGTTTTAAACATATTATTATTATTTTATTATTTCCCTTTTACATAACTTTACCGAAAGAACCAAGAATATTGTTTAAATAGTTTATTGTTCAAGGTCAAGAGGTAGTCTTGTGCACTGCCCGTTTGTTACTGTCACTTCTTCGCTGTCGCTTGTCTCCTAGAATATCTCGTATTTATTGCAAAGTCGACGTGCGACCGCCCGAGGACTGCTCTCGTAGTTCTGTCATCACTGCCACCATCTGGAGTTAGGCCTTCCTTTTGGTTTCTGACCTCTGGGAACCGCCTCTATCAGTCGGTAACCTGGCCTCTTCAATGTGACGTCATCTTGCAATGTCACAAGTAATGATGCCATCAGAAAGCAAATTAAAACACTTTAAGCAGGTTGTCTTAATTTTCCATTGGGCAATTCCCTAATAGCCGCACAACTCTATGCTGAATTCTGTTCACATCGCGTTGTGGTTACGAGAGTTATTGTGATTCACTTTCTATTTTAGTTGGAGAGTGTTAAAAATGATCGACACTTTAATCAAATCAAAACACCCTGAATTGCGTCAGTCTATTGAATTGTGGGCTTGTGGTGGGGAGCTGGGGGGAGAGTATTGTCTTGCTGAGCTGCAGTGAGGTTAGCGGCGAGACGCTAGACGCGTATTTGCGTGTTGCGTTCGCAGGAGGACTGCGACATCGACAACGTGTGGAGGATGGGCGGCCTCTCCCTCCTCACCTCCGGGGTGATCGCACCGCGAGTCATCTGCTTCCTGTGCGCCAGCAGTGGCATTCACGAGGTGCGAGTGATCCCGTGACCACGGTGACCCTGTCATTATCACGATCACTATCGTAATATCATCATACTCATCATCATCATTGCATCCCAACCAATATCTTCATTGTCATCGTTATCATCACCTAAACCAAAATCATCATCTTTGCCACCGTACTCGTCCGATGAGCACGGTTGGCCACGTACGGTGCGAAAGAATTTCAACAAACATTTTGTATTTGCGCCATTCTAATAGCGCAAGGCAATCACGAAGGCGCTGTGTTTCACAGACGCAGTCTGCACTAGTTTTACAGTCTGGGGCGATCTTACTACGTGCAATCCCAGTTGAGTATTTCCATCACCACCACCATCATCAATATTGTCACCAATCATTGCCATCCTTACCTTAATAGGTGCTCGCCAACAGTCTGCTGCTTGAGGTTACGGGACGGAGCGAGATATTTACTTTTGTCTATCCGTAGCTGGTGTACTGCCGCGTGTGTTGCGAGGCGTTCCACTCGTTCTGCCTGGGAGAGGGCGAGCGCCCGCTGGAGGGAGAGATGGAGAACTGGGTGTGCCGGCGCTGCAAGTTCTGCCACGTCTGCGGCCGTCAGAACCGGGTACTTGCCTGCCGGCTCGCTCCCCTCCCTCCCTCCCCTCAACCACCGACAGGGGGGCCCTGGATGTCGACACTTATTGGCGCCAGCGTTGATTTAGTTGGCGTCGATATCTCCTGTACCTGTTTTCTGACACGCTCCGCGAGATTAAGTTGTCTTGTGGTTGTTGTTGTTTGACTTGCATCCCACTGGCATATTTGCACAGGGTTGGTGTACGGTGATTTTTTTCTGCAATATTTTGCTGTCTTTTCTTGGATTTTATGTTTGCACATAGTCACTTTAAGATGTTTTCTTGTTCATGTTTTTGTTTGTTGCGGTTGCACCCGATTCAAGAGCCGAATGGCTCACAGGGCTATACCTAATAAATGAACTTTGAACTTAATCAATTTTTTTTCCTTCTCGTTGTATGATTCCGAAAGCTCATTTGGCCATATGTCGGGTAAAAACCAGAGCGAAAACATATAAATGACGCGTGTATTCCTTCAGCGTGAATATCGTTTTGTGTTTGTGTGGTAGCTTCTTCAGTGCGACAAATGCCACAACACCTACCACTCGGAGTGTCTCGGACCGAACTACCCCAGCAAACCGACGAATCGCAAGCGCGTTTGGGTACGTGGATACTGAAAACTCATTTGTTTAGAACTGCTTTTTGTGTTTAGTTTGTTGTCCTTCCCCCACACCCATGATTAGCACAGTTAGCTATGTACAGTGCGAAAGAAGTTCAACATACATACACGCGCACCGCGACTACACCTGCTAACAGGGCGATGACGTAGCCCGGCGGTAGCACGTTCCCTGGTATGCAGGAGGTCGTGGGTTCGATCATGACCCTGATACTTGCTGCATATTTGGAGTTTGCATGTTCTCCCCGTGGACGCGTGGATTTTTCTCCGGGTTCTCCAGTTTTTCCCTCCACATTTCGAGTGACATCACGCGTTTGGAGTATTTGGCTGCTATACATTCCCACGTGATAAGCCACTTGGTCGAGCGATTATATGTGGCCAGGTCGCTTCTGAGCAAAGAGCAATTTTAGCTCAGTGGGCCTTACCTGGTAACATTGAGACAGTTACTAACCAGGCTCATACCTGCGTCGCTTCTGATCTCCGACGAGATGGGGCGTGTGTTGTTCATGATGGTTCGGTTGCGTGTGTGTGTGTGTACGTGTGCTCGCGCGCGTATCGGCCAGGTGTGCACCAAGTGCGTGAAGTGTAAGAGCTGCGGTGCCACAACGCCCGGCAAGGGCTGGGACGCGCAGTGGTCGCACGACTTCTCGCTTTGCCACGACTGCGGGAAGCTGTTCGACAAAGGTGAAGCGCTGACCAGACGCCGCCGGAACCGGTGTCCCACAAGCGGTCTTATTTCTACCTTCGCAGACGAGCTGTTGACGCGGCCATCCATGTCGACTCACGATTACAACCCCCCCCGGGTTCCTCTTCTTGGTTCTTTCGGTAAAGTCACGTAGAAGGGAAATAATAAAATAATAAAAATTCAACATGACGTTTCGGCCACAACGCAAGCAGCTGTCCTCAGGTGAAGAATAGGGCTGTCAGAAAGACAGCGTCCGAATGAACGCCACCAAGCTTGGCAGCGTATATTTAAGCTGGGTTAGAGGAGGAGAGCGCCTTGACAAAGGAATTTACATATCAACAGAGGAATTTAGCATATTTATGGGAAATGCAGATATGGGATTAGTCACTACTTGTGGAATGTGTAGCTGGTGGGGAGGTCTCAAAGTCATATTCTGCTCGTGTATTATGTAGGATTAGCAGTAATAAAAGGAGGAATTAGGATTAGCAGTAATAAAGGGAGGGAAATTTTAATAGTAAGGAGCTGCAGCAGCCAAACCACCACGTAAGAAAAACTAAAATATAAACTACATCCAATATCATCAATATACTCAAAAAAATTCCCCCGGGTGCCACTGCACGGCCGAGTAGCGCCGGGGCCGTGGCGCCGGGTGGTTTTTCCGCTGCGGGAGCCAAGCTGTGTGCCGCTGTCACCACGTGCAATATATGTGGATATATTTTTACGAGTGAAATATTCCCGTCTTGGGATGCGGTCACATTTCCGACACTCTAGAATTCACATTGTGTTGTACTGCATTGAAGGCCCACTGAAATCGATATATCGTTACTTACCTACTCGCTTGTGTCTGCATACAAGACAAAAACACAAGGTCCCCCATGAAGCCTTGACAGAAATTTGGGTAAATTTCTGTTAGTGAGCACCTAATGAAGGCTGGCACAGCACACGAGGGGGTGGGTGGCCAGCACTATGCCTGGCCGCTTCTGTGTGGTGATGTTTATACACCGCACTAGCTACTCATTTCATGCCGATTCGACCCCGGGAAGGCCCAGAACCGGTTCAGATATTCATCACGGATTGTCGGCCGTGACCGGTGATCTTCATTTGGGTCGTGGGGTTCATGGCGCAGTGCACTGACCGCTACACTACCTCTCCCCACACACACACGCAAGTGCTTTAGATCGCACACTCCCAGAGAGCTGGAGGACTTGAATCGCCGGTTTTAAAAGCGACAGGCGAGAGCTGGGTGCCCGCCGCATCGCTGTCTGACTGAGCTCCTGTGCGCTCACTCGCTCCCTCCACCGTCTTCTCGCAGGCAACTTCTGCCCCGTGTGCAACCGATGTTACGACGACGACGACTACGAGAGCAAGATGATGCAGTGCGGGAAGTGCGAGCGCTGGGTGCACGCCAAGTGCGAGAGCCTCTCCGGTGAGTGGGGGCCGCCCCGCAGGGGAAGGTGGGCACGAGGTGGGGCAGAAGCTGTGTCCTGAGGCGTCATTGTGGGTCAGAGGTCGCAAACGGGTTTTGATTCCTTACCCGTACCCGTACCCGGCCGCACCAGGGTCGCAAATGGGTACCCGTACCCATACCCGGCCAGGTACGGGTAGCCGGGTGTCGGGTAGGGTACGGGTATCGGGTACCCGATTGCGACCTCTGTTGTGGGTGCCGCAGGGGATTGTTCCCGGTTTGTTTCACACACGAGGGTGCTGTGTTCGTGAATGAAGGTTATTTTAAGGTTATTTAACTCCCGTCGCAGCAAGATGCGCAAAGAGGCATGGAGAGGTGCATATTTGCATTCACACTCAAGTTACCATTATAATATAAGTTATTATGCTGAATCGCAGCTATACCTTCATTTATTTTAACACGCATTTCTTTTCTCTCAGTATTTTCTTGCACGTGTTGTCCAAACACGGCGCACAGCAAGCACTGGTATTGGTCATCTGCGAGCAAAGTCTCACAGCAATCGGTGTAGCACTTTCGTAGTTTTGAAAACATGTGAAGCGTCCTCGGATGGGCAGATGGACAGATAATGGACAGACAGATAATAATGGACAGACAGCTTTGGACATGTGGATAACAGAGCTGAATGTACTAATGAATTGTTAACAGACATCAGATTGATGGGTGGATGGACGGATAACACACGGATGAACGAACGGACTGACATAATTTAGGGAAATATAAATGAGTAGCTTTTCAATTCTCCTAGAAATCTCCCCCGTTTTCCGATTGATCCTCCCTTGCTTGTGTGACTACCGCCATCGTGGCTGTAGCTGTGGTGTTGCTTGGGGGTAGCGCTATTGCAGCGGTTAGTGTGCCACACTACGAACCCGGCGACCTGAGTTTGATTCCCGCCCACGGTGAACATCGGTGACGAATATCTGAACCGGTCTTGGGCCTCCCCTAGGCCGACTCAGCCTCAAATGAGTGCCTGGCGCTGTGTGTGTAAACATCGCCACTGGGGAGACAAAGGCAGCCGGGCGTGGTGCTGGCCACCCACCCACTCGGGTGCTGTGTCGTCCTTCATAGGTGCTCGCTAACAGCACTTGCCCCAACAGTGTGTTAGCACTTTCCCATACTGATGATGTCCACGTACTTCATTGGGACGGAATCGGAAGAAAAATAAAATAACTTGATCGGTACTGAGGCTCCCACAAAGCCATGTGGGAGGGGGCGTGTGGCACAACTTGGCACCAGCTACCATAGAGTGCGGTCGTGTTCCTACAGTTCTCGGCGGTGATCACAATGTCTTTAAAAACAACCTCTCTTCATGAAATTAACACGAACCACTTGCGCGTTCCGGGATTCAGCGGTGAACAGGACCCACCCTGCAACTTGCAGACGTCGGGAAAGGTGTTAATAGGCCCTACGGGGGGCGGTGGGTTCTTTGTCTTTGTTTGGTGTCGCCGTGCGCAGACGAGATGTACGAGATCCTGTCGAGCCTGCCCGAGAGCGTGGTGTACACGTGCGTGCGCTGCACCGAGTCCCGACCGGCCGAGTGGAGCGTGGCACTCGCCGCCGAGCTGCAGGCCGGCCTGCAGCTGGTGGCTAGTGCCCTCGCGGCCTCGCGCGTTTCCGCCAGCCTGCACCGGCACCGGCAGGTGGGCAACCGCGCCCAGGCACCGGCGCATTTTGGGGTTGGGTTGCCACCTCCTTGAGATGCAACAAAAATACCTCGCGACACCAGAATAAACAAAACTATTTTTTATTTTACCAGGTAAGGCCCCGCTGTGCTATATAGCTCTTTTTAAGAAGCGCCCTGGCCACAAATGATAGCTCAGCGAAGTAGCTTATCACGTGGAAATTTATAGCAACCAAATACTCTTAAACGGCTGTTGCTTCTAAATATGGAGGGAAAAACTGGAGGACCCAGAGAAAAATCCCCTAAATCACGGGCATAACATGCAAACTCCAAAGATACAGCCGGCATCAGTCGGGATCAAACCCACGACATCCTGTATACCATCTTCTTGGTTCTTTCGGTAAAGTCACGTAGAAGGGAAATAATAAAATAATAAAAATAAAACATAATAAAATTCTTATTATTTATATTCTTGGGTTTTTTCGGTAAAGTCACGTAGGTAAAAAAAATTAATTAATAAAAGTAAAATTAAAATAAAATAAAAATCACGACATTTCGGAGGCAACACAAGCTTCCGTCTTCAGGTGGAATTCTTATTATTTTATTATTTAAAATCACGTAGAATGGAAATAAGAAAATAAGAAAAATAAAACAATTAATTACGTTTTATTTGTATTATTTTATTATTTCCATTCTACGTGACTTTACCGAAAGAACCAAGAAGATGAATCCCTGTAGTCACGAAAGCTTTAAATCGAAATCCTGTATACCAGGCGGGGGAGTTAACATCTCACTATCGGAGATTACTGCATGTTAAATGCTTTGTATCGGTGTTTTATTATGCCACGAACAAAAAAAAAGGACGTTTGATGTCCCAGAAAGACTTGCCAAAATTCCCAGTAATAGAACAATCCTGGGATAACCAGGGCAGGGTTGCAACTTAGCTTTTGGGTGTCCCGGTCATTTTTACGGCACTAGGCCACTGACCCTCGATGAGTGAGGAAGCAGCTCACGATTAAATCAGCATGCACGTAAATATATTGCATTTATTGTTTTTTTTTCCAAGCACATTACCTGAAGATATTTCTCACGAATAATCCGAGCGTTAACTATACGATTGTCAATCCCCGTCGAGTGACCGTACGGGTCTTTGTTTTACCCTCCGTATTTCTACAGTCAAGCAAAGCGGCCAGCGAAGCTCAATCGGGCACCCCAGCTGGCGCTGTGGACAGCCCTGTCGCCACGGATACGGAGCGGCAGGACCTGCCCACGGACCTGGAGGGGGTGAAGCGGAAGCTGGAGCGTGGGGCCTACAACAGCTTGGTTAGGCATCCGAGCACAATGCCTGCTCCTAAAAATTCACCAATTAATTTACTGGGCATGTCACGTAAAAATGGATTGAAACCGATTTTTTTTTATACTCACGGTATATGCAACGAATTGTAAGTGTGCAAATGCTTACAAATTGAACTTAAATGATGTGCCATTGTTGTGTTTGGGGGTAATGTAGTGGACAAAACTATCCATACTGGGCAGTAAGAAACAACATGATTGAGATGATTAAAACGAGACGAAAAAAATTATCTTCGATCCAACTATAAAACCGAATTGTGACATTTTATGCAATCATATGCCTTTCCATCGCCAACGCCCTGCGACCTTATGTCAGTAAAGCCATTATACGAGCTCTACTTTAATAGAGCAGCGATTTTGCTGCTGCTTATTTGATCTGCTAATTGACGCGTTGATTGCCTCGTCAGTGTGTTATTAGAGCAGAGGGTCCGACCCGGCCCAAGACTTTATTTCAAATGCCCCATGGCCACATGAGGCTTACCACTTCCACATGGCCCACAAAATATATTTTATTCCTCACTGCAAGCATCTTGGCTGCACAAATCTGGGTTCCAGAGGGATATATTTTTGACAACCTGGCAACAACCGACATGTTTGTGATTGTGGTGCGCGCTCAGTAGTCAATTCCGTCACAGAAAGGGCCTCTTATAGTGACGGAATGTATCGTTTCTTATGCTAGTGTCTGGACCCGCCGTAGGTATCCAAACTGCCATTTGCCCCACGGTAAGGAAAAGCTTCCTGACCGAGTGCGGTTTGCAATCAGAAAGTCATGAGTTAAAATGCTTGTCGGGGTTCAATCCAGCCTTTCACCCCTCTGGGGTCAATCAGACGAGTAGCACTGTGTGGGAAGTCAACAGTTGTCTTCCTTTTGAAAGACTTGTGCTCACCACAGCAATGTAGGCTTTCCACCATTGGCTCTTGTGCCCACTTAACAATGTGGGATTTCCACCATTTGCTCTTGTGCCCACCATAGCAGTGTAGGCTCTTGTGCCCACCATGACAATGTAGGATTTACACCATTGGCTCTTATGCCCACCATGTCAGTGTGGGATTTCCACCAATCCGCTCTTATGCCCACCACAGAAATGTGAAAATTTCGACCATTGGCTCTTGTGCCTGCCATAGCAGTGTAGGATTTGCACCGCTCTGTCATGTTCATTTTGTTGCTGTTGACGTTGCCAGACGGGGTTTTGCGACGACGTGACGCGGGTGCTCCAGTGCGACTCCGACGTCACGCAGCCGGAGGTCAAGCGAGCGGCCGCGACCCTCAAAGGGCTCTTCACCAGGGTTTGTCGCACGTCCCCCGGGTCACCGATTTTTCCCAGTTCCCCATCTTCATACCAAGTGTGCGGGGTGATCTCTGGCCCTGCAGGCCGGAGTACAGACCGCGGCTTCATTTCCCATGGGCCCGCAAGCCACATGTGGTCGACCGCTTCGAAATGGCCCCCGTGAACGATAATTATCCATTGAGCATTTTTATATGAACTAGTCGGGTACTAGGCACCACGATAGCGAGCTGTTAACTAGCTTGCCTCTTATACAAGATATTACGGGTTCGATCCAGACCCTGATGCCTGTATATTTGGAGTTTGCATGTCTGTCTACTCGTGGTCGCGTGGATTTTTCTCCGGGTCCCCCGGTTTTCCCTCCACATTGAGAAACATGCGTTTAGAGTGTTTTGCTGCTCTAAATTTCCACGTGATAAGCCGCTTCGTTGAGCTATGATTCATAGCCAGGTCTGTTCGGAAAACAAGCTCTATAACTCAGTCGGCCTTACCAGGTTAAAATTTGTTAATAAATAAATGACAAGAGAAGGGAATATTCTCTACATAGCAACAGAGCGAGATAAATTTGAGTGTGCCACCCCACCCCCACCCCACTGGCTCCGCCAGTGACTTTGTCTGTTGAACTTCTTTGGCCAACCGTGCTAATTGTAGGTGCGAATAGAACAGAGAAACGATGTAACCGAGACATTAATTAGGCACAGAGAAAGAGAAAGACAGACAGAGGTTGACACAGAGAGACAGAGCACGGCTCCACTCGGGGTACACTGAATGCAAAGCCCGCCCTGAATGACGTTGTACCGCTGCTGCTGCTGCGGTTGTGCCATGTGTGAACTAACGACGCACCTGTGTCATCGTCCGCCCCACAGCAAATGGAGAAAGTTTTCCCGTGGTTTGACATCCGAGGATCAAGGTTCTGGGACCAGAATCGCACCCAGGATATGTGAGTTGCATTGCGTTGGGGAGGTTGGGGTGGAGGGGGGGGATTGTAAAGGATCCACCGACCCCTTGTAAAATCTTATAGTGCAATTAACCCTTTCCCATTCCGATGACGTACGTGCGTGTACGTCATCGGTTTTTCTTCCGATTCCGTTCCGATGGCGTACGTTTACGTCATCGGAATAGAATCGAAACAGAATCGGAAGTAAAAGGCCAACGCGGGAGTGCGTTTGGCACAGTTTTGACGGCAGCTATCATGGAGTGCGGCAGTCGTGCCGCTACAGTTCTCTGCGGTAAGTACAGTACAATGTCTTTAAAAACAGCGGCGCTACGCCCACCCTGGAAACGTGCAGACGTCAACGGAACGGAAAAGGGTTCAAAATGGGCTCTCGCAGCATTTCCTCATGCACAGGGGATCATGTCGTGAGCATTCCCGTTAGCGTTCAACATTGCTTTAGAGCTCGTTTAAAATTGCCTTTGTCGAGCGTCGCCTCGCCCCCCCCGAGTGTTTTACGAATACTTCCCCCCTTTTAAACAATCTCATGTTGCAGGGTTGTGAGAGTCTGTTTTGAATCGATGGGTCTGTGTGCCACTACTCACCTAACAAACATTCAGCCTCATTGTCGTCGCAACCGTTTCCGTCCACGTTTATAAATGCGCTTTTGAGATTATTTGGATGCTAAGAATGTCCACTTGATAAACCACTTCGTTGAGTTATCATTTGTGGCCAGGTCGCTTCTGAAAACGAAGCTAATAGCTCAGTGGGTTACCCGTTAAAAATCTGACCTGCCCCGAATGGACATCTCTAGCTCATCGGATTTCTCCAGGGTAAAGAGATATATATTCTGATTTCATCTCGCGTCTATTTTCTACAACTTTGCGCTCCCTACGTGACCGATCGACCGACGTTCTTTCCTCCTCGCCTCTCTCCCGCGCACGCCCAGTGGGCTCTTGCCAAACGCCGTGCTGCCCCCTTCCGCGGACCACGACTACGCGCAGTGGCGTGAGCGCGAAGGGGAGGGGGCCGCGCTGGCCGCGGGCTGCGCCCCCCACAGTCAGCCTCCGCTCCTCAAGAAGATCGTCCCGGCGCCACGTCGCAAGGCCTCCACCGACGCTCAGGACGACGGCGGTAAGCGCAACCCTCTGGGCCCGTTTTTTTAGACTGAAACTAAACTATAAACTATTTTATATTTAACCAGGTAAGGCCCACTGAGCTGTTTAGCTCTTTTTCAGAAGTGACCTGGCCACAAATAATAGCTCGACAAAGTGGCTTGCCATCACGTGGAAATGTGTAGCACCGGCCAAATACTCTTAAATGCGTGTTTCTACGTTGCGAGGGAAACATTGGAGGACCCGGATAAAAATCCACGCGATCACGGGGAGAAACATGCAAACTCCAAATATACAGGCGTCAGGGTCGGGATCGAACCCACGACCTCCTCTGATTTATCCATGTTCCCCTCCACATTTAAAAACATTCGTTTAGAGTATTTAACTGCTATACATATCCACGTGATAAGCTACTTCAATGAGCTGTCATATGTGGCCAGGTCGCTTCTGAAAAAGAGCTATGTAGCTCAGTGGACCTAAGGACCTGGTAGAATGAAAATTAGTTTAGTTTAATTTTCGATTTAAAGCTTTCGTGACTGCATGTATTCATCTTCTTGGTTCTTTCGGTAAAGTCACGTAGAATGGAAATAATAAAATAATACAAATAAAACGTAATTAAATGTTTTGTTTTTCTTAATAAAAATAAAACGTAATAAAATATTTTATTTTTCTTATTTTCTTATTTCCATTCTACGTGATTTTATTTTTCTTAATAAAAAGAAAACATAATAAAATGTTTTATTTTTCTTATTTTATTATTTCCATTCTACGTGACCTTTCCGAAAGAACCAAGAAGATAGTTTAGTTTAATCAATTTCAGTCTGTTCGGAGTGTTATTTAACTTGGGCTGCGTTACGCTGTCTGGGCGTGCTGCCACCTGTCTTGCAGTTGGAGCCGACGGTGGCGGCGACAGCGCCATGGAGGTGGACGTCCCGGTGGACAAGGAGGACAACCGGCAGTGCATGCTGTGTCTCGGCTACGGCGACCAGAGCTCAAACGTACGCACCGCACACTCTTAAAAACCCGCGACTCTCTTCCCCTGAGATTCTCTCTCTCACGACTCTGTCTCGGTCTTGCGTATTGCTCGATGAATAGCCAATGTATAGGTCTGTCCAGATTAGTGGTCCTGGAAATGGCTTCGTTTTGGATGTGTGGGGGGGATTGCACGACTGTGTGTGGTCGATGGCCTGGATGGTGTTTCCACAATCGCCTGACAGGCACTTTCATTGAGTGTGCACGTTGGCGCCCCCATATAATTTCTTATTCTTTTCATAACATTTTAAAATGGCAGCAAAACTTACATTTTTAGGTGGGGTACTGCTCCCCATTATTCTGCGGCTTTTCAGTCAATAGTTTTCTTTGACACACTTTAGCCAACGAATATTAGGAACAGTAACAGTGCCTTACTCTTTGGTTCTTTCGGTAAAGTCACATAGTCTATGTCACAGTCAGCAGTTCTCCTGCTGTATCTGTTCCACCTGATGACGGTCGCTTGTGTTGCGATCGAAACGTCGCGATCTATGATTTTTCTACCCGCGTGACTTTACCGAAAGAACCAAAGAGTATGGATTCCTGCAGTCACGAAAGCTTCAAACCAAGATCGTAACAGTGCCATTGCGGCACCAACACTCTGGAACTCCTTCCCTCCTGCGAGGTCATGACTTGAAAGACACTTACAAATCTTCATATCTCAACTAAAAACGTATCCGTTTAAAATAGCTTTCTCTCTCTTGACTTATTTTCAAACATCTTTCTCACTTCTTCTCGCCTTGGTTGATGTTAAACTCGTTGCCGCCTTTCCATGCGTAGCGCCCCGAGTACGACTGTTCAAGGGCCCTTTGTAAATTATTATTGCTACTATTAAAAGTGCACAGCTCCCAGCGGCTTCCTAATGTCGGCAAAGGAAGGGCGTTCCAGAATACAAGGTCCGACCGCCAGCGGCTAACAAGGGGGGTGCGACCGACGGGCTTCTTGCAGGAGGCGGGGAGGCTGCTCGGAATCGGGCAGGATGAGTGGACGCACTCCAACTGCGCCGTGTGGTCGGCCGAGGTGTTCGAAGACGACGACGGATCGCTCAAGAACGTCCACGCCGCCGTGTGGCGGGGCAAGCAGCTGGTACGTGGGGTCTGGTTGCCGGCACTGTCCCGTCGCTCGCTCCCCTCCCTTCGCCAGCAACTCCGATCGCCTCCACTCAGTTTTCTGGGGGTTCACACATTGAGATCGCTTCACGCACGCAGCACAGCTTTTATTGGCGAGCTAAAGCTTCAGCCAAACCTTTCCCGTTAGGAGACGTCTGCAAGTTGCAGGGTGGGTCCCCGTTCACCGCTGAATCTCGGAACGCTCGCAAGCGGTTTAGCGTTAATTTTGATTAGGGAGGCGTAGTGCCGTTGTTTTTAGCGACACGTCGATGCCAAAACTGTGCCACACGCCCTCCCGAATTGGCATTTTACTTTTGATTCCGTTCAAAATCGATTACATTCTGATGATGTAAACGTACGCAATCGGAATGGGAAACGGGTTTAAATGATGTCAGGGGGAGATGTGGCCGGGTGGCTCGCAGATCGGAGGCCTAAGTTGGCACTGCTGGGGAGCCTCGTTTTGAATACAGGCAGTATCCTGTGATGAAATTTGCCGGTTACCAATGACAGCACATAACCAAACAGAAAAATCACCTAAAATGTGCGCATTACACCGCTTGTTGAATGAAAAAAAAGTAGATTTGCTTGTCGTGCAGGCAGCGCCAACATCAGAAAGCGCGCGTGGCCGTTCACCGTGTAAGCAGGGCTAGTGGCTGAGTGGGTGTGGCTGTGTAAGAGTGAGTGGGTGTGGCTGTGTAAGA
>CM025660.2:3468409-3484997 GCA_014621495.2 Entosphenus tridentatus | reverse complement strand
GTGATCGAGCAGTGATCGAGGAGACGCGAATCAGTGAGGTGATTCTTGTCACACGATTTTCGGCTTTTGGTTGCGAGTCCCTTCGTCGGCGACCATTGGCTGCCCTGCTCGTTAACGTGATGCATCATTCATTCTGTCGCAGATTCATTTCGTCCCGTTCAGTAATGCCTGCGACGGCGCCATAAGTCTAGGATCGATGTCCCGGTCCCCAAAGACGATGCAGTGAAAATTCTAGATTTGAAGCTTTCGTGACTGCAAGGATTCATACTCTTAGGTTTTTTCGGTAAAGTCACGTAGGTAAAAAATTATTATAATAAAATAAAATAATAAATCACGACGTTTCGGAGGCAACACAAGTCTCCGTCATCAGGTGGACCGTCACAGCTAGACTTGCTGTATCAAGTGAGGCAAAGATTCCAAGATACAAGTTCTTAAATACAAGTTAAGGGGGGGAGGAGGGAGTGAGGGGCTTATCTGAATATGGTAGCCAATGAATGGAACGTATTGGGAGGGGGGGCGGGGCTAAAAGAGAGTGAATGTGGACCTGTTGGTGCACCTGTTGGTGCACATGCTATAAGAGAACGAAAATGCCCATGTTGTTTTACCCAGTGTTGGTTGACAATCAAGTACAAAAAGGAGAGTGCTGTCAAACGCTGGTGAAAGTGTAAGAATACGACGACACGTCTCCTAAGCCACGATTCACGAACGTGTCATGATTTCATTCACGAGTTAAGTTGTTGTCTCGTTTGTATTGTTTTTTTTCCCCCCCGCTCTCCGCTGTCTTGTGCTCAAGTAGCGCGCATCCTCCTGGCACCAATCAACACGCGTAAAAAACGATGTTGTTGAGTGACCAACAACGTTGTCACCGGCCATGCTCAATCCCCCGCTGTACGAAGGCGTCCCCAATCCGTCATTCCCCCCCCTCCCAGTCGCTCGGATGACGGTGATGATGATAAACGATGAGGATAGCAATAGAATGAAAGGGGAGGCAAATGAATGACGCTACTGTTAGGGGTGGATGCATTACCTGCCTGTGTATTAAAGTGATGAACTTGCAAGGGCAAAAGTTGCTTGCACAAAGATCCCGTGTAGGCTTAACAGACTTTTGGGGAAAGGCCTGTTGACAAGCACCTACGAAGGCTGGAACGGCACACGAGGGGGTGGGTGGCCAACACCACACCCGCCCGCCTTTGTCTCCCCAGCGGTGATGGTTACACACCACACCAGGTACTCCTTTAAGGATGAGTCAACCTAGGGGAGGCCCATGACCTGTTCAGATAATCGTCATTGGTGTTGGCCGCGAGCGGGAATCGAACTCGTAGTGCCGTGCACCAACAGCTACACCAACAACAGCAACCGCCATTTGCCACTAAGTGGCGGTGACGTCACCACGACGCTTGTGCCAGGCTATGTGCACCTTGAGGCCATGTGAAGTGTCGAACGCCTGCTGCTAGCAGGAGGTCACGGGACATACCCAGGTGCCATGAATCGACCGACTGACATGGCTGGCAGATGCACCACCTGTGCCCCCTACTGTGCCAACTTGCTGTGCTTTAGCCACCCGGCGCTCCGCTCATTGTGAGCGTCGCTCCTCCGCCCTCCGTTGTTGTTGGAGGGTGACTGGCACCAACTGCCCAGTAGCGTCCTTCACGAGCCTCCTCCACAGAGGCCGATCTTGACACCGCTGGTACCAGTCATCGGCAAGTCCACTCAGCTCCACATCCTCCTGTACCACATCACTCCATCTCTTCTCTAGCCCGTGCCGCGCCCGTTTAGCCCCCTCGATCCGGCCAAACAAAAGCTCTTTAGGCATGCGGTGGCTGGGCATGCGGGCTACATGGCCCAGCCAACGCAGCCTTGCCTGCCGGAGGAGCTCACTGATGGGACTTTGTCCAGATCTTTCAAGGATTTGTGAGCTTCTCACACAATCCAGCATGGTTATACCCAGGATGGATCGTAGGCCGACCAGCATAAACGTTTCTAACCGGCAAAGATGTTCCATTAGGGGGGTCCACGTTTCGCAAGCGTAGAAGGGAGGGAATGACTGTGGCCAAGAAGACCTGAAGCTTCGTGCGGAGTGACAGACCAGGTAGCTTCCACACAGCGTTACGCAACCGATGAAAAGATAATGCCACTCGACTGATTCGGAGTGAGACCTCTGCTGTTAAACCGGAGCCGATCATGAGCACACTGCCCAGGTATGGGAAACTCTCCACACTCTCCACAACTGCCCTATCACCAATTGTGAGTTGTGGGGGTGGATTGTCTTGATGGTACAAAATACCTAGGCAGGTGCTTCGTTTTAGTGGGGCTGATGGTAAGGCCCCACCTCTTTGTGGCAAGCTCCAGATTCAGCAGCAGTGCCTCCAACTCCACCTCTGAGTGAGCAGCAATTACCAGATCATCGGCATACTTAACATTGTTGAGCAATAGGGAGCCATCCCTTGACCGCACCCGGGAATCGATCAGCCTCCCATTGTATCTGTACCAGATGGAAATTCCTCCGGTACAGCTATGGAAGGCTTCACAAACTACGTGGTCAAAATAGATGTTAAATAATGTGGGAGCAAGAGGACATCCCTGTTGCACCCCAAGGTGTACAGGAAATGGCTTTGACTCCCGGCCACGTAGTTTTACCCGGACCCGCTCATCATCATGAAGGTCCTTAATGATCGTGAGCAGAGGGTCAGGAACTCCGAAAGCACGAAGGACAACCCAGAGCCCAGGCCTACTGATGGTATCATAGGCCTTGACCAGGTCAATAAAGCAGAGATGCAGGTCTTGTTGGAATTTCCTACATCTCTGCTGTAGCAGACGGACAGAAAATGTGGCATGTGTGCAGGACCACCCTTTCCGGAAACCGCATTGGGGCTCCGCAAGCCTCTCCTCAGCATGCCTAGCAAGGCAATGTAAGATGCCCCTGTAGTTGTTACAGTATGTGCGGCCCCCTTTCTTAAATAGGGGGACCACCAGGGCATTCTCCCAATCCTGCGGAACCCGTCCAGTGGTCCAGACTGTTGTTATGATGTAATGTAGGGCAGTCTGTGCACAAACGCCACTCTCCCTCAGCATTTCGCTTGGGAGATCATCTCTGCCCGGTGCCTTTCCTGGTCTCAGACTCTGGATCGCCTTTAGTACTTCCTCAACAGATGGCACCACAACCACCCACTCACAGGGGGTGACTTCTTCTTCCAATATTTGAGGCACCGCAGCCTCGGCAGGGTCATCCCCACTTTGTCCCACGTTGTTATCCAGGCTGAGGGATGTCCCCTCCCCCAGGACCTCACAGAAAGGCTCAGAAAATCTGCAAACCTGTTCCTGGGGTCGGAGATTGGATCACCGTTATTTTCCCTAATGATGGTAATAGGTGTGGCGCTGCATGTTACTTTTTTGATGGAATTAAAGAGCGATTTGTGATCGCAGGCCATTGAGGCAGACTCCATCTCCTCAACAACCCGCGACCACCACCAATCCTTGCAGCCGCTCACTGCTCTCCGAACCTCCGAGCAAAAGCTAACCAAAACCTACCGTGGAGCTGATATACCCACTGACCATCAACTTGTCATCTGTAAGATGCGCCTGCCATTCTTCCACTCCGGTGGTGGGTGTACACCCAGGACCCAATTCAAACCCTTAAGCGCATGGTCTCAGCTAGCTGATGAAAGTTGTAAGCGAGAATTGCATCATCGCTTGCGGCTGGGGTTGGCATCGTCCCCCACTCCTCCTGATGTTGAGGGGAAATGGGCGAGGTTTAGCACTGTGGCTCATGCAGCTGTAATGGCTGCTTTGGGTACACGGTCCAGACCTCCCCAGAGACCCTGGCTGACAGAGGAGGTGTTGAGGATAGTTGAGAAAAAGCGACAGGCCCACTCTCATCGGCTACAGCATCCCACGTCAGAGAATGAGGAGGCTTAACCGCTACACCACCGCTCCACACACACACACACACCCTGCCACACACACACACTCACACGCATACACTCGCTCACTCACACATCACCCAAGAAGTGACAAAAGGGAATGGCTCAAAATAGAATAAAATTCACACCGTAATTACTTTATGAAGGTCCAGAGAGGGTAGACTTCTATTGCATACACACAAAGACAAATATCCCCCATATAGCCTTTAAGAGGCTGTTGTGGCAAGTACTGTTAGTGAGCAGCACCAATGAAGGTTAGCAAGGGACACGCATACTCACACACGCACACATACATTATGCAGCAATCTAAATGTAACACAGGTGCTATAGGCTACGGCGTTAATAGCACGATGCCTCAAACGATGATGATCATGACGATGATAATTCTGACCACAACAATGATAACAATCACAATGAGGATGATGATGATGGTGGTGGTGCCTTCATAGAGTGCTCGCTAACAGCACTTGCCCCAACAGACTGTTGAGGCTACACGGGGGATCTTTGTCTCTGGTAAAGTCACTATACCCCGAGAAGCCTCACTGAGTTTCAGAACTCTATTCCCATGAGGGGCAACATTCAGATGTTTGGACAATCACACTTTTCTTTACGTACGTTGAAATTCTTTCCCACCGTACGTAGCCAACCGTGCTAATTGGAGGTGTGGGGGAAGGACAACAAACGAGGCACTAAAAGCAGTTCTAAAGAAATTAGTTTTAGATGAATGAGTGTTTTGGCTTCGTGTGTTAGGAAGGAGACAACCCGGAGGGAAACCCACTACGCGGCGTATGAAGCGACGGTACCGTTCTAAGGTGCGATATATGAAGGGCATCACGAAGCCACTTGCTGCACTGCCACCACCATGACCATCACCACCACCATAACCACCAACACCACCACCATGACCACGACCACGACCACCACCACCATCATGACCACCACCACGACCACCACCACCACCACCAGGGCTCTGGAGAGTTTTGGGATGAACAAACCTCCACGTGGTCCATCAATCATCGTCTCCAAAGTTTCGAACAATAACTTCAAATTCAAAAGACGCGAAGCAAACATTCGTCTGGACACATCCACATCGTCACGTTATTGGGGCGCTGGAGACGTACAGGCCAGCGGTAAAGCAGCCAATTTTCTATTTCTTCATCACACTGATAGTGGCAAAAAACAACGTCCCACAGACATTCTAGATTTGAAGCTCTCACTTGATACAGCTATCGTGCTGCGACGGTTCCACCTGAAGACGGAAGCTTGTGTTGCCTCCGAAACGTCGAAATTTTTATTTTATTTTACTTTTATTAATTTTTTACCTACGTGATTTTACCGAAAAAACCTAAGAATATCCCACAGACACAACTGTTCAACCCGAGCTATTAACACTGTGGTACTTGCATTGCCTTGACGCTCTCTCCGCCTTGCGGCGTTGTTCACTTTGTCTAACCACCGGTTGGTGAGACAAGGCCACAAAAGAAGGCTTCAGTCTCTGGTGCAGGCCAATCGGTTTCAAAGACAATGAGCGCATTATTAGCGGAGCGTGTTTGCGTTCACGCTTCGCCACAAGCTACGTGCGGTGAATGTGCACTTGATGCCTTACGAAAGGTGTGTGTATCTTTTTTGGGCGTTTGAACATCTGAACACACCTCCTGTTGTATTATTGGCGGCAAGGGGTAAAGCCTATTCTCATTTGTTCACCGGCGGTAGCGCGCCGTACGCCGCTCGTTGTTTCAGAGGCTCACGGTTCAAGTCCAGCGGCCGCCCCGGTCAATACTGCTGCGCGTGTACTCGTCGTCAAAAAAAATACTCCGCGCCGTTAAAGATTCCCGCGACGGTATTCGCAAGAGTAGGGTCTATCGTGTGCCGGCGTGATGGTCCAAATTCGCCAAAATATGTACATATTGTTCTATTACATGCGTATTACTCGATCGGAATAAGGAATGGAAATCGTCGCTCCCTGCCGCTAAAACTTTCTCCTGAGCAAACAAGCGCCTTAAAACAGAATATAATCTCACCATCTTCTATCGCCATCTCTCATCTCCATGCCACCGGCATGAGCCTTGTCTCGAGAAAACATCTCTGTCATCTCGCCACGAGTTTACCAATTGTAATACACTGCCCCCCCTCCCCCCCCTCACCAAATAATATATTGCTTGGAACTCCCAAGGGGGGCGGAGCGGTTTGGCACAGCGGTTAGCGCACTGCGCTACGAACCCGACGGACCGAGTTCGATTCCCGGCCACGGCCAACATCGGTGGTGATTATCCAGACCGGGTCCTGGGTCAGCTCCCTCCACCAAGCCCGCACTGCACCAACACGGCGACGTACGGTCACGCAACCACCTATGGTCCACACGGCACGGGGAGGCTTTCATCCAGCAGTGGATTAACCACGGGGCTGTACGCGCTCACCAATAACGAATAAAGCCACGGCGCTCGCCTCTCTCTGGGGCCGGGCGTATGAATTGCACCTTGCTGTTCGGGACGCAGAGCGTCCTTGCCCACTAACAAACATCTCCAGCCGAATTCGTCCGCGGGACGTTAACAACGCCGCCTCGCTCGGAGACACGACGATGGGTGACGACGATCGAACGAGAGCTGGCAAGCGTGGCGAGACAGAATGAAGGCTTTCATCCAGCAGTGGATGAGCGACGGTGTCCCGCACGTTGTTATTACGTGGCGCCGCGGCGGCGAGATGTTAACTACCTCGCCTGGTGCGCAGGAGGTCGTGGGTTTGATCCCGACCCTGACGCCTGCTGCTGTGTATTTGGAGTTTGCGGTGTCTCCCTCCCCGTGGTCGCGTGGACTTTTCTCCGGGTCCTCCGGTTTTTTCCCTCCACATTTAGAATCAAGGTCACGCGTTTAACACTATTTGGCTGCCGCTATAAATTTCCGCGCGACGATGAGCCACTTCGTTGGGCAATCATTCGTCATAGGCGGGGTCCTTTCCGAAAAAGATCTACATGGCTCCAGTTGGGCCTGACCTAGTAAATAAAAAAAAAGTTTATTTTAGATTTTTTTTTTAATAGGATATAGCCCCCCCCACCTTTCCCTTCCTCCCCTCCTCCCACGCCCAGCTCAATGAGCCTCCCACCGCACGGTGGCGAGAAAGCCGGGCATCGAAGCCCCGAGTCTGCTCGGGGCTCCGACGCCCGGTGAACTCTGCTCCCTCGCTGTAAAATAAAAAAAAACACACAGCGTCACGGACGGTTATAAAACCGGCGAGCGGCACACACGCCCCGGCCGTTAAATATTAGATCGGGCGTGTGGCATTGGGGGGGAGATACGGTGCCGGAAATTTCCGCCTTTGTTTCTCGAACGCCTCGGCAGAGTAAAAGTTTCGTGACGTCGACTCGGCGTCGCGGAATCAATGAGCCTCGCTTGCAATGATTGACGCGGCCATGTCGAAATTGGTCAGCGTTGTTGGTATCGTCGTCATCATCATTATCATAATCATCATTCTCGTGACCACCACCGCAATCATCATTATTCTTCGACTACTAATCTGAATAATCATTATCATCGCCATCATCGTCATCACCTTTACAAACATCACCACCACCATAACAATTATCATCATCACCACCACTATCACCACACATTCGTCACCATTATCTGACTACTCAAGTACCCATCACTGATCTACTCCCGTACAGAATATCTGTCATGGGTATTTTTTCTAAACATCGACGTTACAGCAGATGGGCGTGCTTCGGTAATGATCGTTCCCTCTTAGACATGGCCTGGGCTGAACTGTCATGGGAGTTGAACCTTGACCTTGGTTGACCTCGGTGCACAGCGGCGCAAGTACGAAGCGCATCGAACACTGGGCCAGACAACCTCGTGTCGCCATCGAAAAATTCCACTCCCGCTTCTCGTTTGCAACCTCTTGCTCGGTAGCTGGGCGGACCGCTGCATCGCGAGAAAGATGACGATGACTCGGAAGGGGGGGGGGGGCCTCCATCCAGCAGCGGATACATCACGTCCGACGGCGGATAGCCGACACGCGGACGAGCCACTTGAGTTTTGTAAGAGGATGAAAGAGGGCCGTGTGACATTTGGGTCTGAGAGGCCAATCGTTGAAAGCGACTCCAGAGGGCAGTTGTGGATGCGTCACCTTCCAAGGTTCGTTTCTTGCCTCCGTGCACCAATGTGTCCATTGGTAGGTGGTCAATATGAATGTGTTTTTTTAAACTAATTACTTAATTGGTGGTACAGGCCAATTAAATATATATATATTTTTTCAAGGTGTTGCTTGAAAAGTAGACTACTGGTCTCAATGGGCTCTCACCCGGTTATAAATAAAGGACATCTAAAAATGAATCTGGAGGTGGCGGGGTGGCTCAGAGATCAGAGCACCGAGTTAAAACTCAACTTTTGCGTTCGTGCGTTCGCTCGTTTTTCAGTCCGCTTGGCTCGGTGAGGGTCGCGGCGGCAGCGTGTTGAGTCGGGCGGTCCACACCTCCCTTCCTCTGCATTACTATACACCATACACTACACTACCATACACTATACACTACTATACACCAATATACACTACACTACTATACACTGACTCTTCCTGGGGAATTCCCAGGCATTCCCAGGCCAGCCGAGCGACATCGTCCCACCGCCAGCAGCGTGTCCTGGGCCAGACCCGGGGTCTTCGCCCAGCGGGACGTTGCTGCTGCTGCTACTGCCCGGTAGAGTTCCAGAGGTAAGGTTGGCGGGTGCCCGAACCACCTAAATTGGCTCCTCTCGATCTGGAGGAGCAGAGGCTCGACTCTGAGGCTCTGAAACTAAACTATAAACTTTTTATTTTTTTATTTTACCAGGTAAGGCCCCACTGAACTACATAGATATTTTTCAAAAGCGACCTGGCCATCACAAATGACAGCTCAACGAAGTGGCTCGTCATCATGCGGACAGTTATAGCAGCCAAGGAGTGGCGTTGATTCTAAATGTGGAGGAAAAAAACGGAGGACCCGGAGAAAAATCCACGCGACCACGGGGAGAGAGAGAGAGACACGCAAACTCCAAATTTGCAGGCGTCAGGGTCGGGATCTAACCCCACGAACTCCTGTATCCCAGGCGAAGTAGTTAACATCTCCAAGCCACCGTGGCACCGCTGAGAGCCTGGGTTTGAATCCGGGTTTCAGCCATTGTCTGCGATCGAACAGGTGCAGTGAATTGATGATCTTGGCTTGGTCACCAACAACCGTACAACAACAACAACCCCCCCTCCCCCGCCTGTGAAATTAAATTTGCTTCTGCACTTAATTCGGGCAAAGAATTCCAGCGCTGAGAATTAGCGATATCGATTTGACTGGCGTGCGACAACCCCATCACCTCTCCAAGGCCGTTCCGGTGTGCAAAACTGCTACGCCGCGGCCGCATCCCAATAACATTTCACGCGAGTGGAGGGAAATGCAAATAGTATCTTCACAGGTCCTAACCCAGTCGACTCAAAGGGCACCAACGTGACCGTTTGTCATCCACGTGGGTTTTAGACACGTGACAGCTGCATCAGAGCCCCCACCTTCACCCCCTCCCCACTGACACCACCGCCACCCCATCTCCTCCCCCATGTCACCCCCCCATCAACCCGCCACGACCCCCTTGGTTCACACGGGGTTACAGCGATAAGAACGACTGTGCAACAGCAGAGTCGCTAATAAATAATGGAGCGACGAAATTGTCGGGATTAAAACATTTTTTTTTTTTACCCGAGAGCGCCGGGGCCCCCGTGTCGTTCTCGCTCGTCCCACGCTCGTCCGTCCGCCAAGACGACGTCGTGAAAGCAAACCCCTAAAAAAGAACGTCGCTTCCGCCCGCCCGCCCGCCCGCCCCCGCCGCCCCCTTAAAGATTTACACTATTGTGCTATCGCAGTCGCTCCGCGAGACGGAGCCTCCACTGGCTACGCTCACAGGGCAGTGTCATCGTCGTCATCGTCGTTATCGTCGTCGTCGTCACCCCACGTGTTCGGCAATAGCCAGCACCCACCGCCCGCCCCCGTAAGCGGATATCACAGAGCCACTACCTCTGTTCTATCGTGTTTTTGCAATGTCTGCTGTTGTAACCGTCTGGCCTGCCCCCTACACAGGACATCTGTGAAAAAGAGCTTCATAGCTCATCGGATTCCATAAAATAAATAACTATTTTGAAGATTTTCTTCAAGGGGACCTCTGGTTGATTTCGCACAGCAAGAGGGGGCAGCCGTCTCCCACCCGCTCTGCCTTCAGCGACTGGCCGTTCAAGAGGTGCGTGTCAGTGGCAATGATAGATTTTAAATTCTCAAGAGATGGGACGATTTCAACCACATGCAGCACGGAACCAAATTCAAAGCGTCGTCGTGATTTTTATTTTTGCGCAGTGATCGGTCAGCAGGCTTACAAACTCGGCTCAACCACGAGTGGCGGCTAAAACCCGGATTTGAACCCAGGGTCTCAGCTGTATCCAGCTCAGTACCCTGACCTCTGACCTCTGAGCCACCGGGTCACTGCTTCATAAAAGCAACCTGAGGTCAACCAGGGGTGGTAAATTGATGACAATCTGTCCAGGGACACCGCATATCTCACCCAAGGATAAGTCGCGATGTTTACAGGGTGGCCCAAAACTCAGGACATATATGATTATTTCATGTATTTTAACAACTAAAAAAGACTTCTTTAGAAGTTTAGTTTATTCAATTATTGCCGTGCCACCCGAACACAGACGCCAATTCCCAGACTGGTCGAAGCCCTGGCAGGTGGCCACCCGAGTTCAACTCCACGTGGGCCTATAAACTCTTTAAACTATTCAAACTATATAAACTCTTTAAACTATAAACTCTTTAACATCTTTAAACTATAGACTCTTTAAACGATAAACTATTCAAACTATAAACTATTTAACCTATGAACTATTTAAACTATAAACTCTTTAACCTATAAACTATTTAAACTATAAACTCTTTAACCTATAAACTATTCAAACTATAAACTCTTTAAACAATGAACTCTTTAAACGATAAATGCATTAAACTATAGACTCTTTAAACGATAAACTATTCAAACTATTAACTCGTTAAACTATGAACTGATTCAACTATAAACTATTAAAACTAAACACTCGTTAAACGATAAACTCTTTAAACTCTCAACTCGTTAAACTAGAAACTTTTTAAACTATACACTCGTTAAACTATACATTTTAAACTATACACTCTTTAAACTATACATTTTAAACTATACACTTTAAACTATAAACAATTTAAAATAGAAAATATTCAAACTATAAACTATTTAAACGATAATTTTTTGTTATTTTTTATTTTACGAAGCAAGGACCACTGTGATATGAAGCTTTGCTTCCAGAAGCGACCTGGCCACCACAAATGACAGCTCAACGAAGTGGCTTATCGCGTAGAAATGTATAGCGGGCCATGGGTGGAGGGGGCCCAGACGCTGGGTTACAGAGTGAGATGGCGGTGAGGGGGGGGCGAAGAGGAATTGGACAAAGAGGTGGCCGTGGGGTGGGGGGGTTCAATTCTCCTTTGCCCCATGCCAACCGCGCCCTGCCACTGGGTTGCTTGATTTGCAGGGCGGTGTGCCGACCGCTGCGCCACCACTCCCCACGCGCCGGTACCAGGCCAGCAATGCGCCAAGCAGCACTCACGCGCCACGATTCGGTGTCTGCACTTCGCGGGCACTTTTGACCGCCCAAAAAGGCAAAAAGGACTCTGCGATCTGTATTTCGAAACGTGTAATATATATGTTTAAGGCAATTTATTTACGATTATCGTCATAAACATTTCAACTGCGTTACATGTTGTACCCCCCCCCACTCTTAATTTAAAACAAAAGCGTTGCTCTTCGTCCAACTCAAGATTTTTCAGCAAGGAAATAAAGTTTACTCATTCTGGCAGTCAACGGGGGCACAAGTACATACAAAGTTCACGCCGTGTGTCCTTCAACAGACTGTTGGGGCAAGTGATGTTCGTGTGGAGCACCCGTGACGGCGGCTACGGCACGTGAAGGGGGCGGATGGCCAGCAGCACACCTGGACGCCACCTTTATCACCTCCCAGCGCTGATATTTACACGCCGCACCGGCTTCTCACTTCGGCCTGAGTTGACCTAGGGGAGGACCAGTTCATATATTGGCGAATGATGTTGGCCGTTCGTAGCACAGCATGCTAACTGCTACACTGCCACCCCCCACACACAAAAAGACAAAGATTCCCTTGTATAGGCTTCACACACTGAAGTCTGGCATGGTACACGAGGGGGGTGGGTGGCCAGCATCACGCCCGACCGCCTTTGTCTCCCCAGTGGCGATGTTCACGCATCGCACCAGGTACTCATTTGAGGCTGAGTCGACCGAGGGGAGGCCCACGACCGGTTCAAATAATCATCACTGGTGTTGGCCATGAGTGGGAATCGAACTGGGGTCGCCGGGTTCGTAAGCGCGGCGCGCTAAACGCCGTACTACCGCTCCCCACACACGCACACACCCACGCACACACGCACACACGCACACACACACGTAACTCTCATGCATAAACACGCGCAGAAGTGGCATCTGCCATCCTGGCTATAGCGAAGGACCCCAAAAAAACCCACTGGGAGAAGGGGAGGGCCCAACACCCAAAGCCTGAACCCAACCCCCATATCACACCTGTGGGAGCTGGACAGGCCAAGGGAAGTCATGTTGGCCGTCCCTTGGCTGAAAGCAGTGGCGCTAATGAAAGACACAAGCCCAATGTAAACCACCGCTGACAGCACCACCACTGGCTGGGCATGCTAATAGGCCCCACCACTCTGCACCCCCCCCCCCCGCAAACCACCTTCCCCCACCACCTCCCCTCCTCAGTGACTCGTAGGGCCAGTGCCAGATTCCACTTTTTCCACTGCAGATACCCGTGCCGCGCGGCCTGCACCACACACAATCTCTACATCGCACGACGATGAAACAAAAACAATTAACGGTTAAAATAAATGGACCTGGCCCTGCTTGGCCCCCAGGCCAAATGCAGCAGATAAATCTCTTGCGTGGCCAGAGTTTGATTGTTTGTTTTTGGCACGACTTGGCAAATAGCCGGAGGAGGAAACCACCCACGCCCTTAGTGAGAGTGTCCCCTACCTCCTCCACACTGGCTCGGATCAGATGTGCTAGTGGAAAAGGGCGCCACGGTGGCTTGGAGAGGTTAACTACCTCGCCAGGTGTACAGGAGGTCGTGGGTTCGATCCCGACCCCGACGCCTGCTGCTGTATATTTGGAGTTTGCGGTGTCTCTCTCCCCGTGGTCGCGTGGATTTTTCTCCGGGTCCTCCGGGTTTTCCCTCCACATTTCAGAATCAACGTCGCACGTTTAGAGTATTTGGCTGCTGTACATTTATCACATGATGACGATAAGCCGCTTTGTTGAAGCTATCCTTTGTGGCCAGGTCGCTTCTGAAACTCAGCTCAGTGGACCTTACCTGGTAAAATAAAAATGCTTAATAGTTTTTATAAGAGAATTAAGTCGTGGCCAAACCCGCGGCTCACGAGGGGCATGTGGCTTAACCCGAGCAGCTCGACACTGGCGTCTCACTATGTAGGCATGTTATGTTGAACTTCTTTCGCTGTATCTCGACTCGGAGTGGGAGAGAGAGAGAGAGAGGCCTGGGTCACTCACTGCTGGCAGCGGAGCTCAGACGCGAGAACTCCCCTTGGCGCTCCCACAGAGCCCGAAATCAACCAAAACCGCCCCCATCCCCGACAGCGAACTGGCCGTGTGACCACCCCACGTGACCACCAACCGACGTGACCACCATCCCATGGCTCTCGGTCACGCGGAGGCTTTGGCTTGTGGCTCGTGAAGTCAGGAAGTTAGGCCACCCGCTCCGCTCTTATCAATGTGATCATCATCACCGCCGTCATTGATGGATTGATCACAACGACAACGCGTAACCACCGTATAATAGTCGACATCATAATCAGCCGCCATGATTAATCCACTGCTGGATGAAGGCTGCTTTCTCCATCCCCCCCCCTGCTCCCACCACCCCCCACTCATGATGCTGCGAACAATCCAGCCCAGCGGCCGCAACACGAGCGGACTTCATCGCTCCCATCTCCTCGGCGGACGCGCCGTGTCCCCCTCTCTCCCTCGGCTGCCTCTCCCGTCATTAAGTTTCTTCCCTGGGGGTCGCCGTCCCCCTGGGGGGGGGGGGGGGGTCGAGATTTGTCACGAAAAACTTCGCTTGGCAGGACGTCGAGCAAGCGGCGGTGCACGGCCGAGCCGCGGCCGTCGTACGCTGGCGTCGGCGGGGGCTCGTCCTGAGCGAAAGCGGCCAGGAAACTACGGTGTCCATGATGTGCGTGTACATGCTTGAACTTCTTTCGCACCGTACGTCGCCAACCGTGGTAATCGGAGGTGCGGGGGAGGGGGACTAGGACAAGAAACCAAACACAAATAAGCAGTTCTAAAGAAATCTGTGTTTCAATCTAGATTTAAAAGTGGCAAAGCTCCCAGCGGCTTCCTAATATCGGAAGGGAAGAGCGTTCCAGACGGCCGCAGAAGCAGCGCGTCTGAAAGGGCCGCGCGATGCGGTGACCGCCGTCTTTGTCCGACGGCCAGCCAAACGCTGCTGCTGCTGCGAAGACGATTGGAGTTCGCGTGATGATGGTTTCTGCTCCTTGACGAGATCGGCAAAGGCAGTGTGGTTCATTTTATGGCAAGCCCTTTGCTGCAATAGCACACGCCCGTGACCTTTGACCTAGGTCAAGAACACCATGACCACGTTGATACCGTGGCGGACGAACTTACATTTCCAACTCGCTGCTCGTTTGAGCAATTATTGCAGTTGGGAGCAGTTGGGGGTTTAGTTTTGTAAAAAATGATAAATATTACAGGTACCGTGTTGAGGGTGGGGAGGGGGCAGGCGGGGAACCTGCAGCTACATCCTTGCGGGAGGGGGGGGTGTCCTTAAACGGTGAAATTTCACGTGAATTTCCTGGGATAAAAGGGGAATAACAACGACGGGAAAGAATAGGAGACGCGGAAGAGTGGAGAGAGGCGAGAGAAACGCCGGAAATAGTTTGAGAGGAGAGAGAGAAAACTAAATAGAGAGAGAGAACGCAGAGAAGAAAGAGAAAAAGGGCAAAGTATAAAGAGACGAGAGAGAGCGTAAGAAAGCAACAGGCTTGGAAGAAGCGAGCGAACGAGAGCCAACTGAGAGAAAGGGGGGAAGAGAGCGGGAGAGAGATACAAAGAGAGAGAGAGAAAGGGCAGATAGAGAGGGGGCGAGAGAGATAACGGATAAAAAAAAAACAGAGAGCCAGGACAGAGTGCAAGAGTGAGAGAGAGAGAGAGAGCGAGCGAGCACTCCAGAGAAAGAGGAAAGAAAGAGAAACAAGATAGACAGGGCAGAGAGAAATCTAAGAGCAGAGAGAGAGAGAGGGGTGGGGGGTGCAACGGCGGGGAGGCATGGGAGAATGAATGCAGAGAAAGGGGTAGAGGGATGAGAGAGAGTGAGCAGCGATAATGAGAAATAAAAAAGAGAGAGGTGGGGGGGAAGTTCAATTGAGAGTGAGAATGTGAAAACTAGAGGAGAGGAGAGAGAATGCACACGGGGGGGGGGGGGGGGAGCGGTGCTGCGACAACGCGGAGACTGAACCCCACAGCCTGGGCCCATCCCAAACTGTACAGAGCCTGGCCACTGCCCGTGCCAGCACTGCACAGAGCCACGCTGCCAGCATCCAACTCCCTCCCTGCAGCCTCTCCAGCCTCTCCACCCTCCAGCCTCTCCATCCTCCACCCCCTCCATCCTCCAGCCTCTCTACCCCCTCCACCCTCTCCACCCCCTCCACCCTCCAGCCTCTCCACCCTCCACCTTCTCCACCTCCTCCACCCCCTCCAGCCTCTCCACCCCCCTCCAGCCTCTCCACCCTGTACCCTCTCCACCAGGGCCCTCTCTCCACCCTGCACCCTTTGTATGTATGTCTGTTGAACTTCTTTTGCACCGTACGTAGCCAAGCGTGCTAATCGGAGGCGCGGGGGAAGGACAACAAACGAAACACACAAAAAGGCGGTGGTAAAATAAATGTGTTCTCAATCTAGAAAACCACCCTGCACCCTCTCCACCCTCCACCCTGCACCCTCCACCCTGCACCCTCTCCACCACGCAATCCCTGCCTCTCCATGAGTCCACCCTGCACCCTGCACCTTCCTCCTGCCCCGTTAGTCCACCTCCCCACTATATATACCGTTCACTTCCCTGTCTGGCAGTCGACCTCCTACAGGCAGGCGAAGTTCAGTCAGTCAGACAGACCTCGAGACCAAGTTGTAATTGTGCTGTGGTCGGTTTAACAATAATATGGCGAATTGTATTACCGAACGCCGATTTACTTTGGTGAAACATTCTCGATGTTTGATCTGCTTTCTTCACCGCCAAAAAGTACTTCACTTGATTTGCCTCCGTGCATTTCGGTGACCCCAGGTGACTCTTTGCACGGTGGCTAGGAGATGTCAACTACCTCGCCTGGTATACAGGAGGTCGTGGGTTCGATCCCGACCCTGACGCGTGGCTTTTTCTGCGGGTACTTCGGTTTTGTCTGTCCACGTTTAGAATCGAAGTTGCGTATTTGGCTGCTGTAAATGTCCACGTGATGACGAGCCACTTCGTTGAGCTATCATTGGTGGCACTGGCAGAGCCGGGGG
>CM025660.2:3409973-3423409 GCA_014621495.2 Entosphenus tridentatus | reverse complement strand
TTCACACGTGACAGCCCTTCATTGAGACAGAGCCGACACCTCAATCGCCGACCCAGCAGTCTCCGACCTCCCCCCAGGGCAGTGGGCGGCACTCAACCGACTGTGCACAACGCGACACGGCGGGGCGTAGGGCGAGGGGGCGAGCGATGTGATACCCCAAGTGTGCGTGTGTATGCCTGTATGTTGAACTTCTTTCGCACCGTACGTAGCCAACCGCGCTAATCGGAAGTGCGGAGGAAGGACAACAAATCAAACACAAAAAGCACTTCTGAAGAAGTGAGTTTCTCAATCTAGATGCTGCTGATGATGATGATTTAAAAGTGCAGAGCTGCAGTGGCATCCTAACATCGGAAAGGAAGAACGTTCCAGACGGCCGCAGAAGCGCGTCAGAAAGCGACGCGGCGACCGCCGTCTTTGTTGCGAGCAGCCGTGGCCGGGAACGGGAAACTCTGGCGGGGCGCGGGCTCACAGCCCTGTGCGGGTGCGAACCGCCGTGCCCGCTCGCCACGACTAACCCGCGTGGCGATACGCCGTCGATCGACCCCAGACTCAATCTGTGGAACAAATCCACCAATGCGTCGGAGTCGGTTCGGTGTGCGGCCGCGGGGCGAGGAAAGCGGCCGCCTCCCGGCGTGTCCCCGCGGGGCCCACGGCCCGGGCACCATTTTGACGACTCGTCCAATCGTGCGCTCACGCGGTCGACCGCGCGCCACGCTCACCGCCGTGAGACGTTTAAAGTGCACGCGAGTCGTCCCCACGTGTCGTCCCCACGTGCGCACTATGCTAGGGTGAGTCAGTCACCCCCCCCCCCCCCTCCCGCCCGATACGCACCTTGCAAACGATGCGTCCCATCTCCACTCAAGCGACTGCTATTATAATAACCATTATCTATACAGTGTAATCACCAAAGGCAAATACAAATATCCCCTGTGTAGCCGTGACAGATTTCTGGGGCAAGTGCTGTTAGCGAGTAGCACCTATGAAGGCCGGCACGGCACGCGAGGGGGTGGGTGGCCAGCACCACGCCCGGCCGTTTTTGTCTCCCCACTGGCGATGTTTACTACACGCCGCACCAGGTACTCATTTGAGGCCGAGTCGACCTAGGGGCGGCCCAGGACCGATTCAGATAGTCGTCACTGGGTGTTGGCAACTGTGAGCGTTGATCGAACTCGGGTCGCCGGCTTTGTAGCGCAGCGCGCTAACCGCTGCATCACCGCTCCTGACAAAGATAAAGATCCCCCGTACAGCCTTAACAGACTGTAGGGGCAAGTGCTGTTAGCGAGCACCTATGAAGGCCGGCACGGCACACGAGGGGGTGGGTGGCCAACACCACGCCCGACCGCTTTTGTCTCCCCGGTGGCGATGTTTACACATCGCACCAGGTACTCATTTGAGGCTGAGTCGACCTAGGGGAGGCCCAAGACCGGTTCAGATAATCGTCACCGATGTTGGCAGTGAGCTCCTGACACACAGACACAGACACGCGCGCGTTCTCACACCCTACACCCCTGACATGTACCGGCGACGCACATTTCCCCCCCCCACCCCATTTCCAAAATCCTGCACGGCGAAGAACACAAAGGAATGAGAAACATTAACGCTTGGCGACAGAATGACTGACACCCAATATGAATGAAACGAGGGACAAAGCCAGGCTGAGAGAGAGCGAGAGAGAACGGCGGAGAGAGACAAGGAAGAAAATCCACGCACGCGCATGGATTCCGTGACGCATTCCGACGCGCGCCTCTCCGCGTAAGTCTTTCATTAGCGACGATAATCTCCACGGCAGCGCGCGCCCACGCCAGCACCCAGGGGAAGCGGTGGCGGTGGCGGTGGATCCGTAAACCCCACGACCTTTGACAGACGACGGTGCTCCGATAGGCGTACGAGCAACCCAACGATCATAAGCCGACGATTTCATGCGGGGGGAGGGGGGGCGAGTCCCTAACGGCGCCGTAACTTTACTGGGCATGTATGCAAAAAGAGCTTCATAGCTTATCGGGTTTGTCGAGGATAAATATTCTGATTCTGATTATAAGCAGAATTTATTTTATCATCGGAATTTTTCTTGCCGGTTTCCAGGGCGGGTCCCTAACGGCACCGTCATTTTACTGGACATCTGCGGAAAAGAAGCTTCGTAGCTCATCGGATTTCTCCGGTCTAAATAAAGGTTCTGATTCTGATTCTTTAGCCGTGCAGCGGTGATGATGGTGGCTATGCCTGTGATCCAGCGCTGTGCAAGGAGGCGGCAGCAGCAGCAGCAGCAGCAGCAGCGAGGGTTGATGGATCACCGAGGCTCGCGTTGTTGCGAAACTCCACTGGCTCGCCAGGAGAAGGCGGTAACGGCAAACAATGCGGGCACCGCCTGTTCCCTCTGTGCGGGATCGAGGGTTGCCCCCTCGCACGCATTAATCGCACTTCCATATATGTAGAGGACCGCAGAGCTGGGGCAATTGTTGACAGCGACGGCTCAACACTGCGTGGCGGCTGCTGCTGCTGCTGCTGCTTCCGCCACCTTTCCCGCTCGTCCGTGGTTCGGGATCAGAATCTTTATTTTAGACTTCCAGGAGGAATCTGATGAGCTGCGAAGCTCTTTGTTGTTGTCGCCTGGCGCCTCGCGAGTCATCCTCTCCCCACGAGAGCCGTCCTCTCCCCACGAGAGCTATCCGACACTGTATTACAAGCTGACATTATTATTACTACGTACAATTATACGTAACTTCAAGCTTCGCCCGTCCTCGATCAGACGGGCAAATTAAGAGCTAACGCACGGACGCTCTCAAACCCAAGTTGGAAAGCAGAAGCGGCGGCGGCGGCGGCTATATCAGAATATTTATTTTAGACTTCCACGAGGAATCCGATGAGCTGCAAACCTCTCTATTTTTTTGGTGCCCCCCCCCCCCCCACAGATGTCGAGCGAGGGGCACACGGGGTCAGCAGCGTTAGGAAGGGGTCCGTATCGATACCGAGGCCAGTTGTGTCGCGCGTCCAAAACCCGCCACCCCCGCCGCCGATTAAAGCGAGTAGAGCAGTTGTCTATTGGATTCCGATCACAAATACGTACAGGTCACCTTTAAAAAGAATCAAGCACCCAGACAGAGGGAGAGAGATGCAGGCATGGAGGGAGTGTGGTGAGACAGGTTGTTATTAACGATTTATTTTGAGTTAAGTCGGGCGTGTAATGAGCAGACGGGTAAGGAATAGCAATGGCGTATGGGTGTTTGGTGAGTGTGTGTGTGTGTGTGACAATTGGTGTGTGTGTGTGTGTGCACGTGTGTGTATTTGTATATTGGGGAGCGGTGGCGTAGCGGTTAGCGCGTTGCGTTACGAACTTGGCGACCCCGGGTTCGATTCACGCTCACGGCCAACGCCAGTGACGATTATTTGATCCGGTCCTGGGCCTCCGCGAGGTCGACTCAGCCTCAAATGAGTACCTGGTGCGGTGTGTAAACATCACCGCTGGGGAGACAAAGGCGGTCGGGCGTGGTGTTGGCCACCCACCCCCTCGTGTGCCGTTCCGGCCTTCATAGGTGCTCGCTAACAGCACTTGCCCCAACATTCTGTTAAGGTTACATGGGGAATCTTTGTATTTGTATATGGTTGCCTGTATATATATGTGTGTGTGTGTATCTGGTGCTTGATAACAACACTTGCCCGAACAGTCTGTTAAAGGCTATATTGGGGGGGGGGGGGTCTTTGTCTTTGTGTGTGTGACAATTGGTGTATGTATGTGGGTACGTACATTCGTATATGTGTGTACGTATTTGTATGTATCCATAATAAAGGTTTTTGGGTTAGATCGCGATATTTATAAATGTGTCGCAACCCTCCACCACCCGACACGGCCAATCAGTAAAAAAAGTGTCACGTTGACAAAAGACAAATAGTTCACTGCTTTAGCCCATCGGTGTGTTGAAGAGTGAATCCACAACATTTACAGTTTTTGAGTAGCACGACGTTTCGCTGGTAATTACATCCAGCATCATCGGGTGATTTGCCAGAATGATGAAGCCCTCCACCTGCTCACGGTCTTAAATAGAGCATCAGGGTGACGTCATCATTTAACCCAATCATTTTAATGCGTTTGAGGGTATGCATGTGTGTGTACACTGTTTGTGGTGCATCTGCCGGTCATCCCCGTCAGTGAACCCATGGCACCTGGGTCTGTCCCGTGACCTCCTGTCAGCGAGCTTTTGACAGTTCACGTGGCCTCAAAGTGCACCTAGCCTGGCACAAGCGCCGTGTTGACGTCACCCGCCACTTAGTGGCAAACGGGGGGCTGATGTAGCGTTAGTATGAATGGGGGGAGAGGTGCCGCAGTGGTTAGCGCGCTGCACTACGAACCCAGTGACCCGAGTTCGATTCCCGATCAAGGCCAACACCGCAGTGACGGTTATCTGAACCGGTCCTGGGCCTCCCCTAGGTCGATTCAGCCTCAAATGAATACTTGGTGCGGTGTGTAGTAAACATCACCACTGGGGGAGACGGTCTGTCAAAGGCTACATGGGGGATCTTTGTCGTTGTGTGGCTATGTGTGAATAGAGGTGTGTGTGTGTGACAAGTGATGGAGCGGTATGTGTGTGTTCTGTCAATATGAATGTGTGTGTATGAATTAATTTGGGTATATGTGTTTGTGTACACCTAGCCTGGCACAAGCGGTGCGGTGGAGAAAAGCGGTTGTTGTTGTAGTATATGTGTGCATCTGTGTGAAAATTGTGTTGTGTTGCTTTGTGCAAGCGCGTGTGAGTACGCATACATGTATTTGTGCATGCATGTATGGACGCACAAACTGCGCGTGTGCGTGTCATTGTGCCTTAACGGTGAGCGGTGGTGTAGCGAACCCGGGCACCTGAGTTCAATTCCCGCTCACGGCCAACACCGGCGACGATTATTTAAACCGGTCCTGGGCCTCCCCCAGGTTGAATCAGCCTCAAAATGAGTACCCGGTACGGCGCGTAAACACCGCCACTCGGGAGACGAAGGCGGCCGGGCGTGGTGCTGGCCACCCACCCCCGGGTGTGCCGTTCCGGCCTCCATAGGGGCTGCTCACTAACAGCTCTTGCCCCAACAGTCTATTGAGGCTACACGGGGGAATCTTCGTCTTACCTGTGTGATGACGCGTAATGGCACAGGCGGCACACGCGCCAAGCCCGAGTTCGAATATCCGAGCCCCCTACGTCAAGGGGGGCGGGCAACCAAAACAACAAGAGGAACCACTTTTTTTGTTCCAATTCGGTGGCAGTAGGTACGTAAGGTGAAGGAAAAAAACCCAACCCAAACTCAGTATTTCAAGAGCCGCAATGCGATGCGAGTAACGCGACGAATCGGCCCTTTAAAGAGGCCCCCCCATGACCAGCTCCGGAGCAGCAGGGTTCTGCCTGCCCAGGTCCCAGAGGTCGCAAACGGGTTTTGATTCCTTACCCGTACCCGGCCGCACCAGGGTCGCAAACGGGTACCCGTACCCGGCCGGGTACGGGTACCCGTTCCCTACCCGTACCCTACCCGAAATGAGTGACAAATGGTGACTCACCGGTGACTCACAGCCTACCCGTACCCGTACCCGGCCGCACCAGGGTCGCAAACGGGTACCCGTACCTGGCCGGGTACGGGTAGCCGGGTATCGGGTAGGGTACGGGTATCGGGTACCCGGTTGCGACCTCTGCCAGGTCCCCCACCCCCCCACCCCCCTTGCCCCAGGTCATCGACTCGGCCCTAAATCAACGAGTAATCTGGCGCGGCGTCATAGACACGGGCACCCAGTGCCGGATGATCCTAGTAGCAAAAGTAGTTACTACATATGCTACAGGCCCCGCACTTTTAAGGGCCCCGCGCTAAATGCTTTCAAGCTAGAAATTCCGGTTCAGTGATTCTGCACTTGCTCTATCACTATAGTACTATACCGCCTTCAACTTTTACGAACGACCGGGTGTTTAAGGTTAGCGATTTGTCATATTATCTGGCTGTGTAGCAAATGCAAGTACAAAATTTGTGTTTTAATATTTCCTTTTTTGCTTCATTTAGGGCCCCTTTATAACATCATATGCTACAGGCCCCGCGTACTAGCCTAATCCGGCCCTGCCGGCACCGGGGGGAGACAGAGGCGACCGGGCCACCACCGTGCGCCGTGACAGCCTCAAGTAGGTGCCCCTTAAAAGCACCTGCCCCCATCAGTCTTTGGGCTAGATCGCGTGAATATAAATTGTGTGTCGTGAAACCCGCCGCCACCCGACTACGCAGCCAATTGGTAAAGTTTGTGACGTAAACACAAACACGCCAATTCGTTACTGGCACATCACGCCGGGGACTCGAATTGTAAATGTTGTCGGTGTCCTCGTGGGTTTTCTCTCCAACACAACGGTGTGCTGGACTGTTAACGAATCATCAAGTTCTGTTGACGTAACAAACCTCACTAATTGGCCGTGTCGGGTGGTGGCGGGTTTAACGGCACATTTATTTTGACGCGTTTTCACCCAACAACAACAACAACAACAAAAACCATCCTCGATTATTGATAATGTTGGCCGCGCAAGCCAACGTAAGAGCCTTGCTGTGTCTTGATTTGAAGCTTTCGTGACTGCAGGAATCCATACTCTTTGGTTCTTACGGTAAAGTCACGTGGGTAGAAATAACATAAAATAAAACAAATCATGACGTTTCGATCGCAACACAAGCGGTCATCATCAGGCGACCACTTGTGTTGCGATCGAAACGTCGTGATTTGTTTTTATTTATCGACTGCCCCCTGAGTCACATCCATGCTGGTGCGGGCCCCACGCCATCAATACACGCCACAACCTCGGCCCTGCCACCACCATTAACCCTCCTGCCACTCATAGCTCTGTCCCAAGCCCATTTCCTAGCTCTAATCCCAGTCCTGACACTACTTTGAGCCAGAGGTCGCAAACGGGTTTTGATTCCTTACCCGTACCCGTACCCGGCCGCACCAGGGTCGCAAATGGGTACCCGTACCCGTACCCGGCCGGGTACGGGTTCCCGTTCCCTACCCGTACCCTACCCGAAATGAGTGACAAACGGTTACTCGCCAGTGACTCACGGCCTACCCGTACCCGTACCCGGCCGCACCAGGGTCGTAAACGGCTACCCGTACCCGTACCCGGCCGGGTATGGGTAGCCGGGTATCGGGTAGGGTACGGGTATCGGGTACCCGCTTGCGACCTCTGCCTTGAGCCCAAATCTCGTCTCTAAATCTACACATTCAGACGCTGTCTTTCCGACAGCCCTGTTCTTCACCTGAGGATGGCTGCTTGCGTTGTGGCCAAAACGTCATGAGAATTGTATTTTATTCTGTTTTATTTTTATAATTGTATTATTTCCCTTCTACGTGACTTTACCGAAAGAACCAAGAAGATGAATCCCTGCAGTCACGAAAGCTTTAAATCGAAATTTAAGGTTATCCTCCTGTCTGCTGCAATTGCCACACGCATACGAAGCACACAGCGCACGTGCCGTGACATGTATGGGTACTCTTTTGGTTCTTTCGGTAACGTCACGTAGGTATGAAAATAAAACAAATCACGACGTTTCATGGCGCAACACAAGTGTGACCACGCTTTCCCACCCGATGACGGGCGCTTGTGTTGCGCCCGAAACGTCGTGATTTGTTTAATTTTCATACCTACGTGACTTTACCGAAAGATCAAAATAAAATAAATCCAGTTAAGTTTAATTCACGCGTCTCTCCATCCGAGCCGCCCGAGCCGCGATTGCGCGCGGACTCGATTTCGGCGTTCACACGACGAACCACTTTGTTTGGGCTACCGTTTGTGGTGGCCGGGACGCTTCGGACAAAAAATAAAAATCTGGGCAACTCAGTTGGGGAAGGACCTTACCTGGCAAAACGAGAGAGAGAGAGGGAAGAAAGAGAGCTCAGCTTCATAGGTGAATGCGGTGGGATCTCCTGCCCGGGAGCCGTCGCCGCCTGTGACAATGAGCTACTGGAAGCCAGGAAACAAAAGGAAAAGTGGTAACAAGGGAGTAGAAGAGAATGATGGCTGGGGGGGGGTCTCCCGGGGGGAGGGGTTGGGAAGTGGGGGGAGAGGGCAGATGGGGGGAGGGGATCGGGGGGGGGGGCAGGGGAGTGGAAATCCCACTTAACCTTTTAGGTTCCTGCATCACATCCTCTGCAGCCCCATTAAAGCGCCAGGCACCCCGCGGCTAATGCGAGTCTACACGGTGCACGTGCAGATGCGCGGAAAGACAAAGTTCCCCGGCGTAGCCTCCGACAGACTGTGGGCAGGGTATCGCCTATCGAGGTTCGTACGGCACACGAGGGGGTGGCCAGCACCACGCCCGGGGCCGAGTTTGAGGCTGAGTCGACCTAGGGGAGGCCCAGGACTGGTTCGGATCATCGTCAGTGTCACCGGTGTTGGCCGTAAGCGGGAATCGAGGTGCGGGTGCCCAGGTTTGGAGAGCAGGCCGCTAACCACTGCGCCACCAATCCCCACAGACACAACGATATAGCCTTAATGGACTGTTAGGGCAAGTCCTGTTAGCGAGTAGCACGTATTATACAACAACAAACAACAACCGCCATTCGCCACTAAGTGGCGGTGACGTCACCGCGGCGCATGTGCCAGGCTACGTGCACGTTAAGGCCACGTGAAGTGGTGGTCACGGGACAGACCCAGGTGACCTGGGTTGCCTGACTGAGATGACTGGCCGATGCACCACCAGTGCCCCCCTCTCACTAACTGCGCAGCGCGCTAACCGCTACTCTCCCGCTCCCCACACACACATTAAAAAAAGATCGCCCGTATAGCCATAACAGACTGTAGGGGCAAGTGCTGTTAGCGAGCACCTATGAAGGCCGGAACGGTACACGAGGGGGTGGGTGGCCAGCACCACGCCCCAGTGGCGATGTTTTATACACCGCACCAGGTACTCATTTGAGGCTGAGTCGACCTACGGGAGGCCCACGACCGGTTCAGATAATCGTCACTGGGTGTTGGCCGTGAGCGGGAATCGAACCCGGGTCGCCGGGTTCATAGCGCAGCGTAGCGCTAACCGCTACATTACCACTCCCCACACACAGAGACACACACACACACACACATGTAGGCACGCACACATAAAAGGCACACAGACTCACACGTAACGGCCATCCACCAATATACAGGGTGGCGCAAAAGTCAGGGAACGTCGGGTTAATTTTTTTCAATCCTCTATATTAAGTTCACTTGCTTGCTTGCACGCTTACGACCGTGCAAATCTTTTGGTCGTTTTTTAACCCACTTCCCGTGATCCAATCGAGCTGACATTTTGCACACAGACTCGTTGTGCGTGACAATTTATTTTCGTTAAATTTTTTTTCCAACATTTTACACTTTTTAGGCAATTTTTTTTAATTTAATTACCAATTGCTTAATGGTGGCAGGCAATCATCTGACCCATAGGTGGCAGCCATCTCAAGCCAGAGGACGAGAGGACTCTAGCCGCCACGCATATAAAGGATTTATAGTGAAAAACTTTGTTTTTACGGGTTAATTTTTATTTGTTCTAACAAACGTTCAAATCGACTTCCATTCACGTTGATGCATATGCGTGAATTCCGTTTTGAAATTAATTTAAGGACACTCTCTCTTTGTAGCTTCAAGACGTGTGACGTGACACGTGCGATCTTCAAACACTCATCACGTATCTTTTGTTGGCTCCATTTCATTTCTTCCTGGTCCAGTTTTGTCATCGACACATTTAAAGTGACCACACATGTAGAAGAAGAAGATACACTGATATAAATAACGATAATAGATACAATATTAACTTAAAGGAATAAACAGCAGATTTTAACACCGGTGTTAAAATAAAATAAATAACCCTCCTATGCGTCCTGACTTTTGGACTACCCCATACAAACACAATTTAAAAGTTTTCATATTTTTTGTAAGATCAATATCATTATTTATTTACAATGACCCAACCTCTGCGGTCCTCTATGTGTGTGTACGTACGTTGAACTTCTTTCGCACCCTACGTAGCCAACTGAGCACAAAAAGCGAAATTAGTTCTTCAATCGAGATGACGATGATTTAATAGTCCACAGCTCCACAGTGGCTTCTTAATATCTGATGGAAAGAGCGTTCCAGATGGCCACCGTGGAAGCGCATCTGAAAGCGCCGCGCGATGCGGTGGCCACCGTCTTTGTTCGATGGCCGAGCCAAAAATCCGCTGCTGCTAGGATGATCGGAGTTCGCGTGATGGTCTACGCTCCCCTTAAGGTGTCTGTAGCCAATTAATGAGCACTCGTACGCGTGAGATGAAACCGGAGCGCTTGGAGAAATCTCACGCATGCTTGCGAGGGGACACACACTCTATCCCCGTGCAGATGGAACGGATGGAGTCCACATTTTTGCTGTACCTAATCCTTCTCGTGGCGAGCCAGGGGTATGGCACCTCCTCCCGGACAGCGACGGGAAGAAGGCAGTTTCACAACATCGCTGCGGCGATCCGCCAACCCTCGCTGCTGCCTCCACGACGGTGGATTACAGGACTGGCTACAGCGCTGAATGTCAGCGCTGAATGTCAGCGCTGGAAAACGCAGAGCTGGATCACAGTGCTGCCATCCAGAGCTGGGTCTCTCGGCTCTGGATCACAGCGCTGAATCACAGTGTTGGATCGGAGCGCTGTGATTACAGCACTGGGCTGGATCACATTGCCGGGTTACAGCGCTGTGATCCAGAGCTGGATCACAGGGCTGGATCACATCGCTGGGTTACAGAGCTGGGTCTCTCGGCTCTGGATCACAGCGCTGAATTACAGTGTTCGATCGGAGCGCTGTGATTACAGCACTGGGCTGGATCACATTGCCGGGTTACAGCGCTGTGATCCAGAGCTGGATCACAGTGCTGGATCACAGCGCTGAATCACAGTGTTGGATCAGAGCGCTGTGATCCAGAGGTGGATCACAGGGCTGGATCACAGCGCTGGGTTACAGAGCTGGGTCTCTCGGCTCTGGATCACAGCGCTGAATTACAGTGTTGGATCAGAGCGCTGTAATCACAGCGCTGGGACTTAGTGCTGGATCACGATCACAGGGCTGCATCACATTGCTGGGTTAGGGCACTAGGTTACAGCACTGGATCACATCGCTGGTTTACAGGGTTGGATTACAGCGCTGTGATCCAGAGCTGGATCACATCGCTGGATCACATCGCTGGGTCACACCGCTGGGTCACATCGCTGGGTCACATCGCTGGGTCACATCGCTGGATCACAGCGCTGGGTGACAGGCAGCCACGTGTTGCAGGGCCACCACCACGGCCCAGTTGGTCCGCGTTGGAGTTTCATCCACGCCACCCCCTGCCAAGCATTGACACAGCCAACCGATCGTTGACACGGCTACATGTGCACAGCGTGTATAAGGTGTCGTCAATGCAGGCTAATTCCAAACAACGGAGGTTTTGGCGTTTTTTTTTCTCTTTCGCGTCAAAATAATTAAAGCACCAGATCCACGAAACTCCCGTCCCGCAACACAAACTCCCGCCCCCCTCCCCTGCATCCTCTTCCTCTGCACGCTCCGTTCACGAGTGATCATCGCGGAGTTCCGCCTCTTTTTTTTCCCTCACCGGCTATTTATTTTATTTTATTTAGTTTTGTATTTTGCCAGGTAAGGCCCCACCGTGCTACGTAGCTTTTTTTTCTTCCAGAAGCGACCGGGCCGTCACGAATGATGGCTCAACGAAGCGGCTTATCACCACGTGGAAATGTATAGCGGTAGCCAAATTCTCTCCGAACGCGTGATGTTGATTCTAAATGTGGAGAGGATAACCCGGAGGACCCGGGGAAAAATCCACGCGACCACGGGGAGAGAGACACGCAAACTCCAAATATATAGCAGCAGGCGTCAGGGTGGGGATGGAACCCACGACCTCCTGCATACCAGGCGAGGGAGTTAACATCTCCTAGGCACCGTGATGGTGATGAGAGATAGAGAGACACGCAAACTCCAAATATACAGCAGCAGGCGTCAGGGTCAGGATCGAACCCACGACCTCCTGTATATCAGGCGAGGGAGTTAACATCTCCTAGCCACCTTGATGATGATGATGATGAGAGAGACACGCAAACTCCAAATATACAGCAGCAGGTGTCAGGGTCGGGATGGAACCCACGACCTCCCTGTATATCAGGCGAGGGAGTTAACATCTCCTAGCCACCGCGATGATGATGATGATGAGAGAGACACGCAAACTCCAAATATACAGCAGCAGGCGTCAGGGTCGGGATGGAACCCACGACATCCTGTATACTCGGCGAGGCAGTTAACATCTCACCACCACGGCGCCTTTTCGATGACCATCATGCAATCTTACGCGGGGAATCAAAACCGGGGGGTCACCTTCATCATGGACATTCTTTTTTTTTAATAATCGGAAGTCGTTTCTCCAAACGAAAACAAATCGTCGACTGCTCACATCCATAGACGAGCACAGCTCTGTGACAACAAATTATCATGGTCAGTCTTGATCAATCCACTGCTGGATGAAGGCCCTCCCCGAACAACAACCAATCTGAATCGTCCGTGAAGGCTGGGGAGTGGCGGCGTGGTGGTTTTCGCGCAGCGCGGTACGATTCGCAGCCTACACGGCTGACACAACTGGCCCTGGCATCAGCTCCCCTCCCCGGCCCACTTCACCAACTCGCACCGGAGCGGTGCGGTGAAGTATGGCCACAGAACCAGGACAACCGATGCGGCTGTGGGGAGGAGGCCTTCGTTCGAAAGTGGATTGCTAAAGAGCTGATAAAAAATTAACCCGTAAAAACAAAGTTTTTCACTATAAATCCTTTATATGCGTGGCGGCTAGAGTCCTCTCGTCCTCTGGCTTGAGATGGCTGCCACCTATGGGTCAGATGATTGCATGGCAGCATTAAGCAATTGGTAATTAAATATAATATTTTTGTCCTAAAAAGTATAAAATTTTTGAAAAAAAATTTCACGAACATTAATTGTCACGCACAACGAGTCTGTGTGGAAAATGTCAGCTCGATTGGATCACGGGAAGTGGGTTAAAAAACGACCGAAAGATTTGCACGGTCGTAAGCGCGCAAGTGAACTTAATATAAAGGATTTAAAAAGAGACACGCGCACACACACAACTCACTCACTCGGGACTCTAACCCAGGTTTGCCTGAATCGTGGTCAAAGAAATGTATCCCATTGGTTTTCCCACTCAGAGATCAATAATCTATTACCGACGTATATAAGCCAGCGGTGGGCATTCCATATTCCTATGACGAGGACGTGGAGTGTCTTGAGACAACCATTAAGGGGCGCCGCCATGGTGGATTGACCATGGCTTCTGCTGCTGATGATGAAATTCCACAGTGTGATGGAGGCCTTCATCCAGCAGCTGATAGACCAAGTCAACTGCTGCTGCTGCTGCTGATGATGAAGTTCCAGTGTGATGGAGGCCTTCATC
>CM025660.2:3381646-3391710 GCA_014621495.2 Entosphenus tridentatus | reverse complement strand
CAAAACGAGCCGGGCTGACCTCGTGTGAGCCAGCCCTGCACAGTGTGGGGCTCCCCACGCGGTGTTGCTGGGGGGCGGGGGGGGGGGGGCCGGGGGGGGGGGCAAGGGGGGGGCACAGAGGCGACGCCTGTGTGCCTCACAGCGAGAAGCACCTGGGTTCGATTCCCCACGCGGACGCCCCAACTGCGTGCAGTTTGTACGTTGTCTGCTGCTGCGTACCGCTGCATGGGCTTCCTCCGGAGGTGTCAGGATCCCTCCCATAGATTATAACGACGACGACGACAACGACGCACTCACTATGCCGTTGGTGTTGGTCAAACGTCCCAAAGTTGCAAGGACAAGCGTGACAACGTCTCAAGATTCAAGTGTGCCTTTTCCTGGGTACATAGGAAATAATTATGTTGATGTATTCGGTAGATGGTCAATTGATGGTACTGATGATGATAATGATGCTAATGATGGATTCTGCTGCTGCTGCTGCTGCTAGTTACGATGGATTGGGGCAGATGGTCACATGGCCATGACGATGAATTGTAATAGCTTGGATAGATGGTCAGTTCATGATAATGATGATGGTGGTGATGATGGTGATAATGATGATGGTGATAATGATGATAATGATGGTGATGATGATGATGATGGTGATAATGATGGTGATGATGATGATGATGATAATGAGGATAGTCGTGATGATGATGATAATGATAGTGGTGGTGGTGATGATGATGATGATAATGATAGTGGTGGTGATGATGATGAGTGTGTTCGAGATGGTATATAATAAGTTCATGATCATGATAGAGTTGGTATTTAGTAAGATGATAGTGACTCTGAAATAGTTCATATATTGTAATTTGATAATTCTGGTAGAATTGGTATATAGTAAGATGATGATGACGGTTCTGAAAGTTGGTATATAGTAATCTGATGCTGCTGCTGTATAAGCCGTTTAGTTATCCATGCCTCTGTATAAACTACCCGCTGCATTATTTACATGCAGAGTTTACTGTTTCGAAAAATGCACGTAACACTCACTGTACCATAAACACCGGCACAGAGCATGTAAACACGCACACACAGGCACGCGTAAACACACAACTACCCTACACACACAGAGCACACACACAGCACACACACAGAGTACACACACAGAGTACACACACACAGTACACACACAGAGTACAAACACACACAGTACACACACAGAGTACACACACAGAGTACACACACAAGCACGCGTAAAGTCACGACTCCCCTACACACACAGAGCACACACACACAGTACAGACACAGAGTACACACGTACACACACAAAGTACACACAGAGTACACACACAGGCACGCGTAATCACACAACTCACCTACACACACAGAGCACACACACACACACAGTACAGACACACAGTACAGACACACAGTACTGACACAGACACACACACAGAGTACACACACAGACACACACAGAGTACACACACATACACAGAGTACACACAGCACACAGAGTACACACAGCACAGACACACACACAGAGTACACACAGGCAGAGACACACAGAGTACACACAGGCAGAGACACACAGTACACACACAGAGTACACACACACACACACACAGAGTATACACAGCACATACACACAGACACACACACAGAGTACACACACAGCACAGCCACACAGTACACACACACAGAGTACACACAGCACAGACACACAGTACACACACACACACAGGGTACACACAGCACAGACAAACACACAGAGTACACACAGGCACAGAGTACACACACAGCACAGACACACAGACACAGACACACACACAGAGTACACAGCACAGACACACAGTACACACACACACAGAGTACACACAGCACAGACACACAGGCACACACACAGGCACAGGAGACGACTATCCACCCGTCACTGTGAGTGGAGTGACAGGCAGTCTGCCAGACCTCCCGTATTCTATCCAAGTCCAGGCGTTCGCGACCCAACTCCCGGCAGAGGGAACGAGTCTCGAGACTCAGTGAGTATTGGGACTCGGTGAGTCCGCATCGAATAATAATAATAATGATAATAATGCCACCATCCCTCGGAGGCTCCTCGGGAAAACAAGAGGAAATCGCTGCATAACCACGTGGGACGTCCGTAACGGTCACTGGGAAGAGAACAGCTAGATTTGAAGCTTTCGTGACTGCAAGGATTCATACTCTTAGGTTTTTTCGGCAAAGTCACGTAGGTAAAAAATACAATTAAAGGTTAATTAAAGTAATAATGGGAATAAAATAAAATGATAAATCACGACGTTTCGGAGGCAACACAAGTGTCCGTCATCAGGTGGGACCGTCACCTGATGACGAAGACTTGTGTTTACTTTCCATTATTACTTTTATTAACCTTTAATTGTATTTTTTACCTACGTGACATTACCGAAAAAACCTAAGAGCATGAATCCTTGCAGTCACAAAAGCTTCAAATCTAGCGTCTCTCTTCCCAGTGAGCGTTTCGGAAGTCCCACGTGGTTATGCAGCGATTTCCTCTTGTTTTCCCGAAGAGCCTCCGAGGGATAGTGCCATTATTATTATTCGATGTGGACTCACCGAGGCCCAATACTCACTGAGTCTCGAGACTCGTGGTGCCCTACGGTGGCTAGGAGATGTTAACTACCTCGCCTGGTATACAGGAGGTCGTGGGTTCGATCCCGACCCTGATGCCTGCTGCTGTATATTTGGAGTTTGCGTGTCTCTCTCTCTCATCATCACGGTGGCTAGGAGATGTTAACTACCTCGCCTGGTATACAGGAGGTCGTGGGTTCGATCTCGACCCTGACACCTGCTGAATATTTGGAGTTTGCGTCTCTCTCTTTCTCTCTCATGATAATCATCACGGTGGCTAGGAGATGTTAACTACCTCGCCTGGTGTACAGGAGGTCGTGGGTTCGATCCCGACTCTGACGCCTGCTGTGTATTTGGAGTTTGCGTTTCTCTCTCTCCCCGTGGCCACGTGGATTTGTCTTCTGGGTTCTCCGGGTTTTCTCTCGAAATTTAGAATCGACGTACGTCCAGAGCATTTGGCCGCGATGAATGTCCACGCGATGATGATGATGATGAGCAACTTCGTTGAGCTATCATACGTCGTGGCCCGGGGTCGCTTCTGAAAAAAAGATGAGCGACAGCTCAGCGCGGCCTTCCCCGGTCAAATAAGAACAACTTTGTGTGCTAATTGGTTTTTTACCCTTCTATCTGGCAACAAAACTGACACCTTTTTACAAGGAGTAATGTTTGCATAGACCGCAATACCTGCAGTTGTAATGCAAACAAAAGACATAACTCTGATAATGTGCAGATGATAATGTGCAGATGACGCCAAAAGGCGTCATCTGGTCCAACCCATGTGAGACGAGGCTCTAAGGAAAGCTGTCTCGGGTGTGGACCAATCAACTTCAAGGACAGTGCACATTATCAGAGTTATGTCTTTTGTTTGTATTATGACTGCAGGTATTGCGGTCTATGCAAACATGACTCCTTGTAAAAAGGTGTCAGTTTTGTTGACAGATAGAAGGGTAAAAAAACAATTATCATATTTTTACTGGCAAATGAGGTTCCCATAACTTTGTGTGGTTGAGCTTACTTTAGCATTGCTCTGTGGCAGGCTAAGGCTGGCGTTTCACGCAAACGGAGCGGAGAGAGAGAAGGGTGGGGGGTTGGGTGGCGGAAATATTGACGTGGGGTTGGAGATCACCCCCCTTGCACTCGCTTAAGAGTATTTGGCTGCTATGATGATAAGCCACTTCGTTGCGCTATCATTTGTGATGCAATATAGCTCAGTGGGTCTTAACTGGTAAAAACAAAAAATAGTTTCGAATTTTTAGTTTATTTTTCAGGAAGGTACTGACACTTTTTTTGCAGGGGGGTCATTGACGCTTGTCCCCCTCACTGGCTTCTGACACGTGCACTTAGATGTCTGTTGTTTTCCCTGTCATCCTTTGGCAATTATGTTTCCAGCGGAAGAGGGGTTACCAGCCCCTCGCATCAATTTAAAAAGCTAGAAACTACGATTTTTATTTTACCACGTGAGGCCCACTTAGACGCTACCTGTCCATCACAAACGATAGCTGGACGACGCGGCTCGTCATCACCGTCACGTGGAGATTTACAGCGGACGAATACTCGGTGACGCTGATTCTAAATGTGGAGGGAAAGACCGGAGGACCTGGAGGAAAATCCACGCGACCACGGGGAGAGAGAGAGACACGCAAACTACAAATATACAGCAGGCGTCAGGGTCGGGATCAAACCCACGACCTCCTGTATACCGGGCGAGGTAGTTAACATCTCACCATGGAGAGAGAGACACACAAACTCCAAATATCCAGCAGCGTCAGAGTCGGTATCGAAACCACAACCTCCTGTACACCAGGCGAGGTAGTTAACATCTCCTAGCCACCGTGATGATGATGATGAGAGAGAGAGACACGCAAACTCCAAATACACAGCAACAGGCGTCAAAGTCGGGATCGAACCCACGACCTCCTGCACACCATGCGAGGTAGTTAACATCTCCTAGCCACCGTGATGATGATGATGATGAGAGAGAGAGACACACAAACTCCAAATACACAGCAGCAGACGTCAGGCTCGGTATCGAACCCACGACCTCCTGCACACCAGGCGAGGGAGTCAACATCTCACCCGACCTGTCTCGCCACCCCTCCCGTGAGCCACCGTGGTGAATGTGATCACGCCGCGAGGGGGGTAAACATCTGCCCGCCGTCGGCCTGACCTCCCACGGTCACAGCGGCACTACCGTCCCGAGACCACGAGCAGGTGGTGGTTATTTTTGCCAGTGGGGTGTGCGTACTGAAGACGTACAGAAACACACACGGTATGTATATATATACAAAAGACAAAGATCCTCCCTATAGCCTGTAACAGACCGTTGGGGCAAGTGCTGTTAGCGAGCACCTATGAAGGGCGGCACGGCACACGAGGGGGTGGGTGGCCAGCGACACGCCCGGCCGCCTTTGTTTCCCCAGTTACGAAGCTTACACACCGCACCAGGTACTCAGTTGAGGCTGAGTCGACCTAGGAGAGGCCCGGTATCGGTTCAGATCATCGTCGCCGTCACCGATGTTGGCCGTGAGCAGGAATCGAACCCGGGTCGCCACGTTCGCAGTGCAGCGCGCTAACCACTGCGCCACCGCTCCCCACAGTAGATACACACACACACCACACACAAAAACAAAAAGATTCCCCGTATAGGCTCAACAGACTGTTGGGGGCAAGTGCTGTTAGCGAGCACCCGTGAAGGGCGGCACGGCACACGAGGGGGTATCTTGCTAACACAACGCCCAACCGCCTTTGTCTCCCCAGTGGCGATGTTTACTGCACACCGCACCGGGTACTTATTTGAGGCTGAGTCGACCTAGGAGGTACGGGGTGGGCCGGGTTCACTGCGCAGCGAACTGACCACCGCGCGCCACCACTCCCCACAGACACAAAGACAAAGATCCCCCGTGCAGCCCCAGAAGTCTGTTTGGGGCAAGTGCTTTTAGCGAGCACCTATGATACATAGAGACTCATAGAGATACACACAGACCCACAAACACTCGTAGAGGTACATAGAGACTCAGAGAGATACATAGAGATACATAGTGACCCACACACACTCATAGAGGTACATAGAGACTCATAGAGATACATAGAGACTCATAGAGATACATAGAGACTCATAGAGATGCATAGAGCATAGAGATACATAGACACTCATAGAGACCCATAGATATACACACAGACTCACAGAGACTCATAGAGATACATAGAGATTCATAGAGACCCACAGAGAGACACACAGACTCGTCGAGATACATAGAGACTCATAGAGATACATAGAGACTCATAGAGATACATAGAGGCAAAGGTCCCCCGTGCAGCCCTAGAAGTCTGTTTTGGGCAAGTGCTTTTAGCGAGCACCTATGATACACACACTCACCAACAGCACTTGTCCCAACAGTCTATTTGAGGCTATAGGGGGCATCTTTGATACATTATTACCCCGTGTTTATACACGCTTCTGTGTGCCTCTATAGACCATACATTGTGAACACGATAGCTGACGCGCAACACCACGTGTGTGTGCGCGCGTGTGTGTGTGTAAAACTGCCAAAAGATGTAGATTAAACAAATGATGCCTGCTTTTGGGGAAACTTCCGTATATGCTACAGCTGCCAACACGGCTAAACATGCGCGCTACACACGGACACACGCGTGACCCCCACACACAAAACCAAAGACAAAGATCCCACGTATAGCCTTAACAGACTGTTGGGGCAAGTGCTGTTAGCGAGCACCCACCAAGGCCGACACGCTGCCGTGCCTGTCCACCTTTGTCTCCCTAGTGGTGACATTTACAAATCACACAGGTACTTCGTTGAGGCCGAGTCGACCTAGGGGAGGCCCTGGACCGGTTAGGATAATCGTTACTGGTGGTGGCCGTGAGTGGGAATTGAACTTGGGTCGCTGGATTCATTGCGTAGTGCGCTACCCACTACACTACCGCTCCTCAATTCTAACACACAAACAAAGATCCCCCGTATAATCTTAACAGACTGTAGGGCCAAGTGCTGTTAGCGAGCACCTATGAAGGCCGGCACGGCACATGAGGGGGTGGGTGGCCAGCACCACACCCGGCCGCCTTTGTCTCCCCACTGGTAATGTTTACACACACCAGGTACAGATTTTAGGCTGAGTCGACCTAGGGGAGGCCCCGGACCGGTTAAGATAATCGCCACTGGTGGTGGCCGCGAGCGGGAATCGAATTCGGGTCGCCGGATTCATTGCGCAGCGCGCTAACCACGACACTACCGCTCCCCACTTACCAACACACACACGCACACACGTGTCGACTTATGTAGTGACATAGAATCGGTCACGTAGCAGCTGGCAGGGAAGGGGACCTGCAGTTTGCAGCAGCCCTGACTGACAGCAGGCCACGTGATAGACCAGAGAGGGATGTAGGGGAACGTTTACGGGAGGGGCACACCGAGAACCCGCTGGTAGGTTCCAGAAGAGGGGCGTGGCTGGGGGGTGGAGCCAGGCCACGTGATAGACCAGAGAGGGATGCAACGGAACGTTAATGGGAGGGGCACACCGAGAACCCGCTGGTAGGTTCCAGAAGAGGGGCGTGGCCGGGGGGTGGAGCCAGGCCACGCCCCCCAGTATAAGAGGGGCTCCGGGAGGGGAGCTCGGGGCTGTCGTTTGGAGTGGGATCCCCGTAGTCGTCGCTGTTGAAGATCGTCGCCATCGTCGCTGCCGTCTTCACCTGACATTGCGCTCGGTTCAGCGCCGTCAGTGTCGGACGGCCAGCGTTGTGCTTCGGCTAGCAACTTACGTAGAGTTGCGTGTAAACGAGAGAGGAGAGTGTGTACCAGCGTAGGGTGTGTCTTGTGCAAGAGGTGCTCGGTTAAATAAAAGAACCGCCTCCAAGAATTTGCGTCTCCCAAGTCAGCCGCTACACATACATGCATCAACAACAGCAACAACAGCCGCCATTCGCCACTAAGTGGCGGTGACGTCACCACGACGCTTGTGCCAGGCCATGTGCATCAACACACGCGCACGCACACATGTTACCGTACGCATACACACACACACCTGCACAGACAAACACACACGCACTGAATATAACACGTAACGGACACGTGACGTGAGCACGCACACAGCCAGCGTGTGTTTTCTCGAGTGTGACTAGAATAAAATAACAAAATGACGGCATTCAAAGTTTGGAGGAATTCAAAACGAGGGTCCACTACACCTCCCACCAATTTGGAAACACTCATGCACCCACCGCTTTCTTGGCAGCCACCAGTGGTGGTTTGCAAAGCAAAAAAAACAATAAAATCTCCACCAACCCCTTGCAGTCACCGAGATCAAGCGCCACGGATTTGCCTTTTAAGGGCCCAACGTTTAAACAGCTCACGTCACGCTCACTCTCTCTTCCCACCTCACAGCGGCTGCCCGTAGCCACGTGGCCACGCCACGGCTGACGGGGCAGCCGAGTCGAGGTTACGGAAGGCGATCGGGGGGAAGACAGGAAAATGGAACGGCGGAGGGAGGGAGAGAAGCAGGCAGAGGGCGAGGAAGGCAGGAAGGAACGGGGAATGGAGAGGGAAAGGGTGGAAAGTGGAACGGGGAATCGAGAGGATAAGGGGGTGAGGAGAGATGAGGAGAGAGAGGAGAGAGAGGAGAGAGAGGAGGGAGAGGTCGTGCCAGGGCCTTGACACTGCTGCTGCTGCTTCATGGAGCAGCAGCAGCAGCAGCGTCTGTGTGCATAGCGGGCGGGGGGAGAGGGGAGAGTTCTAAATTTGAAGTTTTCGTGACTGCAAGGATTGATTTGTTTTTTTCGGTAAAGTCACGCAGGTAAAAAATAAAATAAATGAAAAGAACTAAATTAAATCACGACGTTTCGGGCGCAACACAAGCTTAAGCGGTTGTGCTTTCGCTACGCTGTGAGCACCTGAAGAAGGACGCTTATGTTGCGCCCGAAACGTCGTGATTGAATTTAGTTTTCATTTATTTTATTTAATTCTTTACCTACGTGACTTTGCCGAAAAAAGCAAAGAGTATGAGAGAGGAGAGTTTCACAGTGTGGATACCCACATAGAAGTCACGTGATTTGCAGCAGGCTTGAGCTAAGATGCATCTCTCTCTCTATATATATCGGTGGTGGTGGTGGTGTTGAGACTGTCACTGAATAAATTTTGTCTTGTCACCAAGTGCCGACAGCAGGGACGGTCTCGAGCGTGGGCTCAACGTTTACTCGCCGGAACAATCTCGACTTGGTCTCTAATCGACGATATGCAATAATAATAATAGGAGTTTCCCCTTTTTTCTGGCAACAAAACTGAAACCTTTTTACGAGGAATCGTGTGTGCATTAACCACTATATTTGTGGTCAAAATGCAAACAAAAACACACTGATAGTATAGCGACTGGAGTGTGAATCACCGAGTGAAGTTTACGGGAACGGTATCAGAAGATTCATTTATATTGGACGAATCGATGTGTTATAAAGCTCTTTTTTTCCCACAGACGTCCAGTAGAAGCACGGGGTCAGAACGTGACAACAGCAAACAATACAAAAAACACGACAGGAGTGTAAAGTATAGGAAAGGTAAATACAGCGTGACTTAAAGCTTTCGTGACTGCAGGAATTCATACTCTTTGGGTCTTTCGTTAAAGTGACGTAGGTGAAAAAATACAGCGAGCATTTTTTCACCCGAAGACGATTTGCTTGTGTTGCGATCGAAACGTCGTGATTTATTTTGATTATTATTTTCCCATCGACGTGACTTTACCGAAAGACCCAAAGATAACTCTCTGGAAGCTTCGCTCGGGGTCAAGGGACTCCCCTCCTCCAGACCTCCGCGTTAGGGTAGGCCTCGGCAAGGTAAGGTAAAAGTTAAACGGTAAAAAAATCAAGACAAACTTTACCCTACCTTTTACCTTACCACAATACAATCGCTCTACCCTACCTTTTACCCTTTAGCAGGTAAGGTAAAAGGTAAACGGTAAAAAGCAACGAGCCTACCTTTACCCTTACCCCATACAAATTACCCGATTACAGGGTAATTACTGGGGTACTATACATGAAAAAGGTTTATAACGGTAAATGCTGTGTAGAGCGCTTTATACGTATAGAATACTCTCAATTCCAATTTTACACGCTTTCGTTTAACTCACTCTGTTTGTTGTTGTTGTTGTCATTGTTGTTGTCGTTGTTGTATCCTCAAATCTTGCAACTCAATTTTAACCCACTTCCCAATATGGTATAGACTGCAAACTTGGTATACTTACGTCATACTTATGACAAGGCTATATTCTATCATTAAAAATATGTTTTTAAACATTATTTTTGATATGTTATGTTTCGGCTTGGGTTTAATTGTCCACGCTCAACTGACGTTGGCTGTAATTGGTCACGGTCCCTTACGTTGTGGCAAGCTTCGGGGCCACTTCCTGGAGTCGTGGCGTTCTGCCATTACTCGTACGTTTCAATAAAGCGTGTTTTT
>CM025660.2:3271206-3287930 GCA_014621495.2 Entosphenus tridentatus | reverse complement strand
CATAAAAATGAGATGTCTGAGATCAGATTTGGAATCAGCACCCTGAAATTAGTCTAAAACAGCCGCAAAAGTCCAGCCAGAAAAAAATTCTTTTTTTTTTTGTTGACCAGTGTTATTTGTTGAACGCGGTTTTACCCAACACGGCACTTTCCAGGAGCGTAACCTTCCGTATTTGGCGTGATTTTCCCCGTACAGAACAGTAAGATGAGTTTACAGGAATGCGTTTTGATTATTGAAGGGGTTTGTCTCTTACCCACTGGCTATTAACATTCGTGTAACTCTTCAAATTGCAATTAAAATAGAAACTGTTCAGCACGACAAAAAATGCAATTAAAATCATGCCCCACGGTTTAAAGTGCAGTCTCCAACTCGCACCCAGCACACCACGTCTCTCGCCTCTCTGTTTATGTGAAATTAAAAATAAAAATAATATTACCTAAAACATCAACTATTACATAATGTTCTTGGTTCTTTCGGTAAAGTCACGTAGAAGGGAAATGATAAAATAATAAAAATAAAACATTATAAAATACAATTTTAATTTAAAATACGTAGAAGGGAAATAATAAAATAATAAAAATAAAACACTATAAAAAACTATTTTATTATAAAATACGTACAAGGGAAATAATAAAATAATACAAATTTTACATTTTTATGTTACTTTACCGAAAGAACCAAGAAGATGAATCCCTGCAGTCACGAAAGCTTTAAATCGAAAAATATTACATAACGCCTGCCCATTTGAAGGCCGCGGTGTTATCGACGATCGTGTTGAATTTGCCGCTCTGAAGAAGGGCCATTACCCCGAAACGTCACCTATCATACGCGCCGAATTTAACATCGTTACGTGTTGCACGGCTTGTGCTGGGCTGACCGCAGCCGCGCTCCGGAGTACGACGCGATGCCCCCCACCCCAATCCACGAACGCCACGAAGGAGACAACATCGCAGCGGCGACCCCTCCGTTCTGGCGTCCGCATGAGCCGCACGCGAGGGGGACGAACTCTCCGATTAGCGCGACGGGCTGCGTACGGTGCGAAAGAAGTTCGTCGCACGTTCACCCTCGGTCATCGACGCGGGGGACGTTGAGTTTTCGTTGTGCTGCGCTTGTTGCGCCACGGACGGCAGCAAATGGCACCAGCGGCCGCCGTGTTGGCATCGCAGCAATCATTCGTGCGACACACAAAGACAAAGTTCCCCCGTGTAGCCAGTAACGGACTGTTGGGGCGAGTGCTGCTCGCCAGCACCCTATGAAGGCCGGCAACGGCACACGAGGGGGTGGGGTGGCCATCGCCGCGCCCGACCGCCTTTGTCTCCCCAGTGGCGATGATTTGACACACCGCACCAGGTACTCATTTGAGGCTGAGTCGACCTAGGGGAGGCTCAGGACCCGGCTCAAATGATCGTCACCGGTGTTGGCCCTGAGCGGGAATCGAACCCGGTGTAACAGGCCGTAGTATACCCACAGGCCGTAGTATACCTGCGGTTAAAACGGCCTAGGCTAGATTATACCCGGGTATATTATGGCCTAGGCCAATTTATGCCCTTCTAGGCCAAATCATACCCCCAAAGATAGCAATAGTGTTGAGCGATATACACATGTTCTTGGTTCTTTCGGTAAAGTCACGTAGAAGGGAAGTAATAAAATAATAAAAATAACTTCCCTTCTACGTGACTTTACCGAAAGAACCAAGAAGATGAATCCCTGCAGTCACGAAAGCTTTAGATCGAAAGATATACACATGAATTACTAAATTTTTCCAACATTTTATTTAAAACTGTAAACACAGAGACTTTGATTGCTTCAACCAGAAAAAAAATAATAATAACCCTAACCCTAAAAATGCTTCAATTGATCAAATTGAGATTCTTACTTCCATTTATACCATTTTTAGATATCGATTGAAGTTCGTTGTCGTCTGTTCTCTGAATGCATAATTGCCTTTGAACTTTCACATGGGGAATATTCTGGCCTGGAGAGGTATGGTCTAGCCCAGTCTAGTTTAAACCCCCGGGGGGTATAGTTTAGCCTTGGACACTTTATCCCCCCGGGTAAACTCTGGCCTGGGCCAAACTACACCCGGGTTTAATCGGGGCAGGGGTTATTGTAGCCTGCTACACCGGGTCGCCGAGTTCGTAGCGCTGAGTAGCGCTAACCGCTGCACCACCGCTCCCCACACACGCGCACACGGCAGACACAGCTCGCTCGCTCGCTCGCTTTGTAACCAAACACGCAATCCTCAATCCTCCTCCTTCCTCGCCTCCCCGGCTTCCACTTCGTTGGCGCGGGATATAAATGAAAGCGTCTCACATCGCTCTCTGGCCCAGGTAGCGGGGATTGCATTGTCTTCCCACTAAAGTATGGGCCACTTAACTTCACACTTAACGCCCGTGATCGATGCCGAGGCACGGTGGCTTGCATCGCGCGCTTTATTAAAACCGATAACTATCTTTCTTGTGGACCGGTCCGCATCATCCACGCGTGTGTGTGTGCGCGCGCGCGCGTGACAACGAGTTCGATTCCTGCTCACGGCCACCAAAACCACCGGTGACGATTATCTGAACCGGTCCTGGGCCTCCGCTAGGCCGACTCAGCCTCAAATGAGTGCCTGGTGCGGTGGTGCAGTGAAACATCGCCGCTGGGGAGACAAAGGCGGTCGGGCGTGGTGCTGGCCACCCACCCCCCCTCGTGTGCCTTTCCGGCCTTCATGGGTTCTCGATAACAGCACTTGCCCCAACAGTCTGTTAAGGCTACACGGGGGGGATCTTTGTCATTGTGTGCCGGGGAGTGGCGGTGCAGTGGTTAGCGCGCTGCGCTGCTCACCCCGACTCATCCGAGTTGGATTCCCGCTCACGACTCAGCCAATCAGTGACGACGCCTCCGATTGTCCCGTATTGCCGGATGAACGCATCAATCAATCGATGACCTAGGACCTGAGCTTATCCCCCCCCCCCACCGCTAGATCGACTCAGCACAAAATTTGGTACCTGGTGCGGTGCGTAAAGTAAAAGGTAAAAAAAAATAAAACCTCGTGGGCGGGGGAGGGGCTGCGGAGGAGAGAGACACAGGCGGCCGGGGAGTGGTGCCGCACAATCCCAGCCCTTGACCTTCATCGTGGGGTCAACAGGCACTTGCCATTGGATGGTCTTCTCTAAGAAGCTACAAGGTGGTGGTGGTGGTGGCATCTTTATCTTGACTTTGGTCTGAAGGTTTGACGCGGGCTGCAGAGTCAATCGCGCGATTTAGAGGGCAGCCCTTGCACGCGTCTGTGTGGGAGGAGGAGGAGGGGGGGTGGTGGTGGTGGTGTGGAGCTGAGTGGACTTGCCGATGACCGCTACCGGCGGTGTCAAGATCGGCCTCTGTGGAGGAGGAGGCTCGTGAAGGACGCTGCTGCTGCTGCTGCTACTGGGCAGTCGGGAGGCAGTCGCCCTCCAAGCGATGCTCGCAACAACGAGCGGAGCGCCGGGCGGATAATATGCCGCAAGTTGGCACCGAGAGGGGGCTCAGCTTGTGCGTCTGACAAGGCATCTCAGTCAGTCGACCCATGGCACCTGCGTCTGTCCCGTGGCCTCCTGCCAGAGGGCGTTCGACGCTTCATGTGGCCTTAACGTGCACATAGCCTGGCACAAGCGCCTTGGTAACGTCACCGCCACTTCGTGGCGAATGGCGGTTGTTGTTGTTGTGGTTGAGGGTGGGATGGCGTAGTGCGTGTGCGGAGCGGTGGCGCAGCGGTTAGCGCGCTGTGCTCACTGCATGCGACCCGAATTCGATTTACGCTCACGGCCACCACCGCCAGTGACGATCATCTAAACCGGCCCTGGGCCTCTCCTAGGTCGACTCAACCTCAAACGAGTACCTGGTGCGGTGCGCAGTAAACATCTCGACTGGGGAGACAAAGGCGGCCGGGCGTGATGCTAGCCAAGCATCCTCCTCGTGTGCCGTACCTGTCAGCCGTCATAGGTGCCGCTACTCACTAACAGCACTTGCCCCAACAGTCCGTGAAGGCTACACGGGGGGAGAGGTCTTTGTCTCTGGCGTCGTGCGTGAATTAAGCTTCTGATCTTGGCCCGTCAGAATCACCCCCTAAACCCTCGCCTCCTGCCCCCCCCCGGCCCCCCCCCCCCCCCCGCCGCGGCGCCCCCCCCCCCCCCTTCGACGAATCTCGTGCGCAAGGTCACGGGCAGGCAGAGCGCGTCCATCTCTCTAAGTAACGGCGGCGGTGGAGGAGGATTTGTTCCGTGTATTTATTTGTTTTTCTGTGGCGCGGCGGTGAGGGTAGAGCACCGAAAAGCCGGCCATGGATTATAATATCATCGAGCGAGTGATGTGCAATACATATCTCTATATTTTCGTATAATATGTTGCATTGACGTTGTGCCCCTAACGTACCAAAAGAATGTAGATTTGTCTATATTTTTTTTACCTAGGGGACCCCGTCCCCATTCCAGTGGCAGCTGTCCCTACGCAACGTTCAAGCTGCACGCGAGTTATTTAGGGCCAGCGTACGGCCACTCTTACCACCAGTGACCACTCTTACCACCAGTGAACGACCACTCTTACCGCAAGTGACCACTCCTACCGCCAGCGTACGGTCACTCTTGACATCGACTGCCCTGCACAGCCGTAGTAGAGAGAAGTGCAGAGGCTGGGGGAGGAAATGTTTGGTTACCGATGTCGGCCATTGTGAAATCCAAGATGGCCGCCGTTGTAGGGTTACATCGTCTGCTGCGTGTTAAAATGATCATTCTGCATTGGCTCTCCATCTGTTGTTATTTTTCTTCGTCTTTTAATCAAGCGTAATCTTACACCGGGGATGGTGTACGACATCTGTAATCACTGGCGGGGCCAGTGGGGGGTGGGTGGCACGTGCCCCCCCCCCCAAATGATCCGATCGAAATCCTTAATTTCGATCGGATCATTGGGGTTTATTAGTAATAAATCGGCATTTTGCGACCCCCACTGTCACTGTGTAGCATATTATTACGTGCCAGGGACTCTATGAGATGATAGGACAATAGTCTGAGTCCATAATTGGCAATAAGTAACGGCAAAGCAGTTACGAGTGACTCACAGAATTGTGCGCATTTGCGTGTCTACAGCACACGACTTCCCTGAAGGCATCAGCACCTTCAGCGAGCGCGATGCCGATCACACGACACGGTTCGAATTCGACCCTCGATCGATGGCTGGCGACATCGCCGCACACGCGTCGAATAAAAAGCAAGGGACAAGTCCTTACTAACAACAACAACCGCCATTCGCCACTAAGTGGCGGTGACGTCACCACGACGCTTGTGCCAGGCCAAGTGCACCTTGAGGCCACGTGAAGTGTCGAACGCCCGCTGGCAGGAGGTCACGGGGCAGACCCAGCAGGTGCCATGGGACGCCTGACCGAGATGACCGAGATGACTGGCTGATGCACCACCTTTGCCCCCTACTGTACCAACTTGCTGTGCTTTAGCCACCCGGCGCTCCGCTCGTTGTTGTGAGCGTCGCTCCTCCGCCCTCCGTTGTTGTTGGAGGGCGACTGCCTCCAACTGCCCAGTAGCGTCCTTCACGAGCCTCCTCCACTGAGGCCGATCTTGACACCGCTGGTACCAGTCATCGGCAAGTCCACTCAGCTCTACGTCCTCCTGTACCACATCACTCCATCTCTTCTCTAGCCCGTGCCGCGCCCGTTTAGCCCCCTCGATCCGGCCGAACAAAAGCTGCTTAGGCATGCGGTGGCTGGGCATGCGGGCTACATGACCCAGCCAACGCAGCCTTGCCTGCCGGAGGAGCTCACCGATGGGACTTTGCCCAGATCTTTCAAGGATTTGTGAACTCCTCACACAATCCAGCCTGGTTAAACCCAGGATGGATCGTAGGCAGGCCAGCCTAAATGTTTCCAACCTTACTAACAACTCCTTACTCACTAACAACTCTTTCATTTTTCATTGCTGGAGGGGTTGCCCCCCCTACCTGAAAATCCTGGCTCCGCCATTGTCTGTGATGGACTTTGCCAACAGCCTATCCGTTATCTGAACCGGTCCTGGGCCTCCGCTATGTCGACTCAGCTTCAAATGAATTGTTTTGCGCGGTTGTGCTTTAGACATCGTCACTGGGGAGACAAAGGCGGCCGGGCGTGGTTGCTGGCCATCATGTGCCGTGCCTTAATAGGTGCTCGCTAACAGCTCTTGCCCCAACAGCCTGCATCGGCTATACGGGGGCTCTTTGTATTGTGTGTGTGTGTGTGCGCACATTCATTTACACTCCAACCTAAATCTTCCGAGTTCCATATTCTCGCGGCTCTGCCCTCTGAGTGACCCCGATCGTATTAGCTCGCAGCAGCAGCAGCAGCAGCATAATAAGCAGCATCAGCAACAGTAGCATCCGCAGCGCAAACAGCAGCCTCATTACCACCAGCATCGGTATTCGCAGCAGTATTAGAAGCAGTAGCAACAGCAGCATTAGCAGCAGATTGTGCAACAGCGTAATTAGCATTATCAGTAGCGGCAGCAGAATCAGCAGCAGCAGCATCAGAAGCAGCAGTATCAGCAGCATTATTACCAGCACCATCAGCATCTTCGGCAGTCGCAGACGGAGCGTTAACAGGAGCATTAACATCAGCATCACTGGTATTTGCAGCATCACTAGCAGCAGTAGCATTAGCATCAGCAGCAGCATTAGCAGCAGTAATAGCATTAGCATTCGCAACATTAGCATCAGCAGTATTAGCATCAGACACATGATCATCAGCCACAGTAGCATCAGCAGTATTAGCGGCAGCACCACCAGCAGCTGTTGTATCAGCAACAGTAGCAGCAGTAAGTGGTTTAGTGGTAGGGATAAGATCAGAGTTACAATTATGGTTATTGGTACAGTTTTAGGGTGAGGGAGTAGCTTATATACCGACTGAACATCTGTGAAAAAGATATTCATAAAGATTCTGATTCTGACAGACATGGTTAGGACTCGGTGTTAGAGGTATATTTAGGATAGTATTTGTGCTTGATACAGAGTTATCGTTCGGCATAGGGCTATGAATATTGTTAATTTTGGCATTAGGAGTGACATAGTGTGGACGCGTGCATATGGGGAGCGGTAGTGTAGTGGTTAGCGCTACGCTGCCCTACGAACCCGGCGACCCGAGTTCGATTCCCGCTCAAGGCCAACGTCGATGACGAATATCTGAACCGGTCCTGGGCCTCGCCTATGTCGACTCAGCCTTAAAAACACCAGCACTGGGGAGACAAAGACGGCAGCGCGGGGTGTTGACCACACCTCCCCCCCCCCCTTCTCGTGTGCCATGCCGGCCTTCATAAGTGCTCCAGAACAGCACTTGCCCCGCCAGTTTGTTAAATGCTACACGGGGGACCTTTGTCTTTGTTGGGTATTTGTTTGTGTACACAAAAGCAAAGTAGCCCCGAATGTGCCCAGTCTCGCCAGGTCTCAAAGGCTAAGCAGGGCCGAGCCTGGTTAGAGCCACCGTAGGTGCCGCGGTGGCTATGAGATGTTAACTTCTTCGCTTGGTATGCAGGAGGTCGAGGGTTCGATCCCGACCCTGATGCCTGCTGTGTATTTGGAGTTTGCGGTGTCTCTCTCTCTCTCATCATCATCATCACCATCACGGTGTCTCTCTCCCTGTGGTCGCGTGGTTTTTTCTTCCGGGGCTTCTGGATTTCCCCTCCATATTTAGAATGAACATCACGCGTTTAGAGGACTTGGCTGCTATGAATTTCCACTTCATGAGCCACTTCGTTGAGCTATTATTTGAGGTCAAGTCGCTGCTGAAAAAAGAGCGAAATAGCTCAGTGGGGATTGGCCTGGTAAAATTTAAATAGTGGTTTAAATAGTTTAGAGAGAGAGAGAGAGAGAAATTGAGAGTGAGAGGGATTTAGAGAGAGAGAGGGGGGGGATTGAGAGAGAGGGATTGGGAGAGAGAAATTGAGAGAGGGGATTTAGAGAGAGGGATTGGGAGAGAGAAATTGAGAGAGGGGATTGAGAGAGAGGGATTGGGAGAGAGAGGGATTGAGAGAGAGAGAGAGAGAGAGGGGATTGAAAGAGAGGGGATTGAGAGAGAGGGATTGGGAGAGAGAAAGGGATTGGGGGAGAGAGGGGATTGAGAGAGAGGGGATTGAGATAGAGGGATTGAGAGAGAGGGATTGGGAGAGAGAGGGGATTGAGAGAGAGGGGATTGAGAGAGAGGGATTGGGAGAGAGAGAGGGATTTGGAGAGAGAGGGGATTGAGAGAGAGGGATTGTGAGAGAGAGAAATTGAGAAAGGGGGATTGGGAGAGAGGGATTGGGAGAGAGGGTGATTGAGAGAGAGGGTGATTGAGAGAGAGGGATTGAGAGAGAGCGGGTTGAGAGAGAGGCGGCGGTGCCGTCACGCACCAACCTCTCCGCTAAGCTGCTGCAATAGGCGGATCTTCGGGGTTGGTTTTCTGTGTTTTTTCTTCTTCTTCTTCGCTCTCTCCACGGCTCTTCCATTATTAACACGTGCGGCTCCCAGCGCGCGTGTCGGGGAATCGGCCTCGTCAGGCATTAGAGACTCAGCGGCCGCTGATGAGCGCGTGCAAGTCCGAGCCGGCGTGTTATCTTAAATGGGGCTTTACTCCAAACTCCAGTTCCACGCGACCACGCTTCCCACCACCACCACCACCCCCATCAACCACCACGCCAACCACTACCCCCACCACCCCCACCACCACCCCCTCGTGGTGGTTCTCGTGGTGGTCCTGGTGGTGGTCGTGGTGGTGGTCGTGGTGCTCGTGGTGGTGGTCGTGGTGGTGATCGTGGTAGTGGTCGTGGTGGTGGTCGTGGTGGTCGTGGTGGTGGTCGTGGTGGTCATGGTGGTGGTCGTGGTGGTGGTCGTGGTGGTGGTGGTCGTAGTGGTGGTGGTCGTGGTGGTGGTCGTGGTGGTCGTGGTGGTGGTCGTGGCGGTCGTGGTGGTGGTCGTGGTGGTGGTCGTGGTGGTGGTCGTGGTGGTGGTGGTGGTCGTGGTGGTCGTGGTGGTGGTCGTGGTGGTGGCGTTCGTCGTGGTGGTGGTCGTCGTGGTCGTGGTGGTGGTGGCGGCTATGACCGTGACCTCTGTTGTGAAACGCACTTCCCGTGGGTAGGCGTTGAGTTCCGCGGTGCCACAATGCCTTGGCTCGCCACGAGAAAGCGCCGCCTCCTCCTCCTCCTCTCCTCCTCCTCCTTCTGCTTTCATTTGACTCACGGACACGCAGAGCACCCACCACAGTGTCACCACCTTCAGGTGGTCAAGCCAGCAGACAGCCGGCGTCAGGAGTAGGCGGAGGGTATCGTCAACGCCGCGATGTCTCCCTTCGTGTTTGTGGATCGGGACCATTGCCTCGCTACGCGTCGCTCCGGTCTGTCTTCTGCATGACCACAGCAGCAGCAGCAGCAGCACAACCGCCGGAGGAGTTTTAACTTTCCATTTAGGCATCGGGGTTTGTGCGGTGGATCGCGGTTTAGGAGTGGACCGCGAGCAGCTTTCGACGGGTGATCACCCCTTTCTACAGTTTGTGAGCTATATTCTTAGTTCTTTCGGTAAAGTCACGTAGGTAAAAAATGAAATTAATAAAAATAAAACAATAAAAATCACGACGTTTCGGAGGCAACACAAGTCTCCGTCATCAGGTGGGACCGATTTTCATTTTTCACCTACGTGACTTTACCGAAAGAACTAAGAATATGAATCCTTGCAGTCACGAAAGCTTCAAATCACTTGATGCAGCTAATCTGGCTGTGACGGTCCCACCGGATGACGGAGACTTGTGTTGCCTCCGAAACGTCGTGATTTTTATTGATTTATTTTTATAAATTTCATTTTTTACCTACGTGACTTTACCGAAAGAACTAAGAATATGAATCCTTGCAGTCACGAAAGCTTCAAATCTAGTTTGTGAGCTCTTTTGAACTCCAATTCAACGGTACAGCGATGTGGACTCCACCTAACAGTACGGGATAGAGTGTTGCTCCCTCGCATGCACGCCTGGGTCTTCGCCAGGCGTTTCGGTTAATCGTCATTATTCTCGATACATGGGGGGGGGGAGGGGGATAACATGAAAATGCCATCTCACTGCGCTTCGCATGTGCAAGGGAAACCCCAATCCGCCCTCTAGCGGCAAAAAAAAATAACGAATGAAATTTCAGGAATACAGTGGTACCTCGGTATACGTCGTTCATTCGTTCCAGAAGGTAGGACTTATACCGAAATGACGTAGACCAAACGAATGTTTCCCATAAGAAATAAAGGGAAAGGAAATAATCCGTTCCAGAGTATAAGAAATGATATTTTATATGGCATATTATATATTAATGGAGTTGTATTAAAACATGTAGACGCTACTTATTACTAAAATGCATGCATAAATGAAAATGAATGCATAAATAAATTTAAATAAATTGAAATACAAATATAATTTCACGTCACTTTACTTTGCTGAGAGGAGTTGATAGCCTAGGAGGATGGTGGTGAGGAAGGAGTCGTGAACGGGGTCTATGCGGGTACATGGTGACTCATCCTGACCCACAAGTTCTAGCAAGCGTGTCGTATCCCAAGCAAGACGTCGTATCCCAAGACATTGTTTTCTCGTCAAAACACGACGTGTACCAAATTCGACGTGTTCCAAAGCGGTCGTATACCGAGGTATGACTGTAATAGGCGCTCGCTAACAGCGTTTGCCCCCAATGGAATCAGAAGGCACCACGTGGTCTCGTTGTGTATAAGAGTGGGGCGCATTAAAATGCCTCTTATCGAAATGCCTTCATAAGTTACAAAGCGCTGCGATGCTTTCATATGTTAATGCGGGAATACAAAAGCCGTGCGTACGTACGAGTGTGTGAAAATCTATTTGCATGTGCGTGCGTGTGTGTAAGAGGGTATGTGTACCTGTTTGTATAGGTGTGCAAATGTGTACGTTCAGTGCCGCCCTTCACGGGTGCTCGCTAACAGCACTTGCCCCCGACAGTCTGTTAAGGCTACACGGGGGATATTTGTCTGTCTTGTTCGGTACGGTATATGTACTCATTGTTTTTTTCGGTAAAGTCACGTATGCAGAAATAAAATAAAATTTAACTAAATAAAATTAAAATTAATAACGACGTTTCCAACGCAACACAAGCGATCATCATCAGGTGGAAATGGGGCAAAACACACGGCAAGCGGACACACACGGGGACACCAAGCACACAGCCCACACAGAGAACGGTAAACTACACGGAGGCAAACAACAACAACAAGAAGAAGATGGGAGACGAGAACTCAACAAACCTTAGAAACATCACGTGATGCAAAACCAGTGGGCCAGCAACACAGTCAGACACTAACCTGGTTGACCACGTATTTGATTGTATTTCTACATACGAGACTTTACCGAAAAAAACAATGAGTCCAGTGATTTCTGCAAACACGAAAGCTTCAATCCTATGTTATGGTTTATGTACTTCACGGTGTGTGTATTGATACGCGTACCATATGTGTATGTCAGTCAACAATGGGGAGCGGTGGTGTAGCGGTTAGCGCGCTGCGTTGCGAACCCGGCCACTGGGGTTCGATTCCCGCTCATGGCCCAAAACCAGTGCCAATTATTTGTATCGGGGAGGGAGTCCCAAGGGACATGAACACCGGCTGCAATGTGTTTAGACATCGCTGCTGGGGATACAAATGCGGCCGGTCGTGGTGCTTGTTACATCACCCTCTGGTGTGCCGTTATGGGCCTTCGGATGTGCTCGCAAAGCGGTGTGTGTGTGTAAGCAGACTTCAACACCCGAGCACGTATTTACTTTCACAGGTACGCAAATATTCTCCCAGTATAGCCTTTGACAGATTGTTGTTTGGGGAGGGGGCAGTGTGCTGTTAGCGAACACCTATTAAGGTGGCCAGCATCACGTCCAGCACTTGCTCCGAAAGTCTGCGAAGGCTATACGGGGGATCTTTGTCTTATTGCCTGTGTCTGCCCTTGCACAATCTTTGCACTTCTGCTGAGATCTCGAGAGAGCGAGCGGGGATTTGCCAAGGGCGGTTGCAATCTCGCCATCCATACAAAAACAAAGATCACCCGTGTAGCCTTAACGGATTTTAAGGGCAAGCGATGTTAGCGAGCAGCTACGAAGGCGGGGGTGGGTGGCCAGCACCACGTTCTGCCGGTCGCCTTTGTTTCTCTCCATAGTGGCGATGTTTTACACACCACACCAGGTATTCGTTTGAGGCTGAGCCGACCTAGGGAAAGCCCAGGACCGGTTCAGATATTCGTCCCTGGTGTTGGTGGCCATGAGCGGGAACAGAACGTGGGTGGCCGGATTCAGTAGCACGGTGCGATCCCCTCATACAGCTACAAAGACAAAGACCCCCCCCCCATGTAGCCTTGAGGTATGTTCGGGGCAAGTGCTGTTAGCGAGCACCTATGAAGGCTGGAATGGCACACGAAGGAATGCGTGGCCAGCACCACGCCCGGCCGCCTTTGTCTCCCCAGTGGCGTTGTTTACACACCGAGCCAGGTTTTTGCTCGTTTGAGGCTGAGCCGACCTAGGGGAGGCCCAGGACCCGGCGCAAAAATTCACCCCGTCTGCGCCACTGCTCGACCCGCCTGACAATGCAGCACCAACGCAACTCTGCCTTGAGCGTCTCCCAAGGGCCCTCGTCATTCTCAGCCACCTCATCGGTATTCAAATGGGCGCGCATTTCCTGAGGAATATTCTTAATAATGGTAAATATGCATGCATGCGCGTACACACGCGCGCGCACTGACGACATCGCTAGATATATATATGCACATGCACAGATGGTTGCGTGTTGGTGGGGAGCGGTGGCGCGGCGGTTTAACGCGCTGCGCTGCGAAGCCGGCCCACCCGAGTTCGACTCCCGCTCGCGGTCAACCACCAGGGAGGATCTTCTTGGTTCTTTCCTTCTACGTGACTTTACCGAAAGAACCAAGAAGATGAATCCCTGCAGTCACGAAAGCTTTAAATCGAAATTTAACCAGGGAGGAATTACTGAACCGGTCCCGGGCCTCGCCTAGGCGGACTCAGCCTCGAATGAGCACCTGCCGTGGTGTGTAAACATCGCCACTGGGGAGACAAAGGCGGCCGGGCGTGGTGCTGGCCACGCATTCTTTCGTGTGCCATTCCAGCCGTCATAGGTGCTCGCTAGCAGCACTTGCCCCAGCAGCCTGCTGAAGGCTATACGGGGGATCTTTGTCTGTCGAGTTTGTAAGAAGACTTATGCACAAATGAACGGTGACTTCCACAGATGAGCAAAGGTCTTTGCCAGACCGGTGGGGTAAGTGTGCTTTTAGCGAGCACCTATTAAGGCCTCGACGGCACACGAGGGGGGCTGCACCACGTGCAGACGTTTACAGACACCGCACCAGCTACTGAGCCGACCTAGGGGAGGCCCAAAACCGGTTTTCAATTTTCGCCACTGCTATTGGTCGTGAGCTCGAACGAAATCGTCTGGTAATTAAAGTTTTTAAGTCGGCGGTCAATACACCCAGATAACAATACCAATCTTATCGACATTGTGCATGCAGCCTTACCAATAATACATTTTTTTTTATCTGGTTTCTATTTTTTTCAAATATAAATGTATATACAATCAACACCATAGTTCAGTGGCGAACCCATCCCTCGTTCAACCGCGGGGCACGCTGAATGATTAGTTTCTGGATCACGGGCAGAGTTAATGAGACCAGCAGACCATGGGCATGTGGCAATTAGCGAAGGTCGCATCATCTGGGGTGGTTGCCGTGGTGGTGACCGGGCGTGGCGCTGGCCACCCACCCCCCTCGTGTGCCGTGCCGGCCTTCACAGGTGCCACCCGCTCACAGCACTTGCCCCAACAGTCTGTTGCAGGCTACATCGTGTGGGGGAGCTCTTCCACTTTGGTGGCGCTCGTGATGTCGCCTTAGGAGACAAACTCTGGCACCCTTTTTGTGCAAAGCGAGAACGTCCCGTGGAAGTGCATTCCGCTGAACTACTTTCTGAATTCGGCATGCACGTGCCCCCCCAGCTACGGATAAACATGCTCGTTTATCATCCGGTCAAGAGGAGAAAGCAGTACAGCAAATAAAAAACTTCCGTCGGTATGGGATAGCGTATTTCCCCATCACACGCATGGGTGGTTTTTCTCTGGTTGGTCTGGTTTCCCCCCCGCATGTAAACGCTCGTTCATTGGCCGAACACATTCCTGCGGAGGGAGCTGGTAGGAACGTTGGGTTTGCTCGGTCAATGGCCAGGGTCAACGGCAGCGTGGTGTATTCCGCAAATATGGCCGACTGTGAGGGCGGGCACAAGCCGGCGTGAGTAGGTTAAACGTTGAGTTTTACAAGGGCACCACGGGGTGACCAGCCCCTCCCCACCCAGCCCCACCTCTCCCACCCCCCACCCAGCCCCACCTCTCCCACCCCCCACCCAGCCCCACCCTCCCCACCCAGCCCCTCCCCACCCTCCCCACCCAGCCCCTCCCCACCCTCCCCACCCCACCCAGCCCCTCCCTCCCGACCCAGCCCTCCCTGCACAACGGACGGACGGACACAATAATCCCCTATGGGCTGATGGAACCAGTGTGTTCCTACCAGTATAACTCCTTAACAAGCAGAGGATTGCAGAGCTTGGGCAATTGTTGGCGCCGGTTCTAACTTAATGGCTGCTGCCGCCTTCCCGCTCATCTGTGCTTCGCCCTCCGAGCGTCTCTGAGTCCTCCTCCCCAGTGAGTGAGTGTTCGAGTGAGGGGACGTGTGTGATTGGCTAGTTGGACGTATGTGATTGGCTGGTTTTTTAGCGCTTGATTTAGAGGACGTATGTGATTGGCTAGTTGATTATGGTTACAGTGAGGGGACGTATGTGATTGGCTAGTTGGTTATGGTTATAGTGAGGGGACGCACGTGATTCGTTCGTTAGTTAGTGTTAGAGTGAGGGGACTATGTGATTGGCTAGCTGTTAAGGGTTATCGTGAGGGGAGGTATCTGATTGGCTCGTTGGTTATGGTTAGAGTCAGGGGACGCACGTGATTGGTTCGTTAGTTAGTGTTAGAGTGAGGGGACTGTGTGATTGGCTAGTTGGTTATGGCCAGAGTGAGGGGACGTATGTGATTGGCTAATTGCTTATTGTTAAAGTGAGGGAATGTATGTCATTGGTGAGCTGATGAATGTTAAGGTGAGGAGAACGCGTGTGATTGGCTAACGTTGCTGGCCCCGTTTCCACTTCGCCTATCTCCCCATAGCGCTCCCCTCTGGGCTGATAACGCGAATTTTATTGCCTTTTTCGGAAGAAGAAGAAGAATAAAAAAACCCATCGGCCACCCGCGTCCACCTACCAAATAACAGCAGGGGTCTACTTACTTGGCAATCATAACGTGGCCACCAGGACATGCGACTGTCTGCAGTGTGCTTGTTGGTGCGTCTGTCTTTGTGTGTGCTCCAGTCCGAGTCTGCCTTAATAAATTAGAAACTGGTGCGCAGTCTAATAAACGTCGGCAGTGGGGAGACAAAGACGGCCGGGCGGACGTGGTTGCTGGCCACCCACCCCCTCGTGTGCCGTGACGGCCTTCATAGGTGCTCACTGACAGCACTTGCCCCGGCAGTCTGTTAAGGCTACACGAGGGATCTTTGGCTTTGCTTTATTTGTTTATACATGGGCATGCTGGTGTTTACGTATTCGTGTGTGTGCGTGCGTTGCTTATACAAACCCTTTCCAGAGCAAACCCAAAACATTAATTATAGTTAACAAAATATTGACATACTTCATGTGAATCAACAGATAATGCAGGCGTGGTGAATATGCAGGACATTAATGTTCTTGTCCTCCACTTCTGTGTCAATCCACGGGCTGGATGGAACCTCTAGGCGGGGATTTGGTAAAACGCAGTCCACTTTTCACCGAGGAAAATCCAACCTAGCATTAAAAACTCTAGATTTGAAGCTTTCGTGACTGCAAGGATTCATACTTTTAGGTTTTTTCGGTAAAGTCACGTAGGTAAAAAATATTAATAATATTAAATAATAATAAATGAAAATAACTCAATTAAATCACGACGTTTTGGAGGCAGCACAAGTCTCCGTCTTCAGGTGGGACCGTCACAGCCAAATTGACTGTATCTACGTGACTTTACCGAAAAAATCTAAGAGTACTAGCATACTAACAACAACATATTTAAGAATCACAGTAAGGATAGAAACAACGTATATACTATTTAACAAAAAACTAAATTGTGTTCACATTAAACCTCGTCAGTAGTCCTCAAACACTCAGCACACTCGTTAAATGAGGATGTGTGTTGAGTTCGTGGCTTTAAAGGGAAAAATAAAAGTCCACATATCGGGCAAAGCCCCCCTTCAGTACTCTATGGGTTTCTCGGCACATCTATGGGTCTCGCACAGTCTATGGGACTGTAGGCGAGAATATGGGTCACTCTATCTGTTGTGAAGCTGGGCCGTTGCCCGAAACGTCGCATGTTATATATTTAAATTTGCAATGCCATGGTGCTGTTGAAGAACGTGTTGAGTTTTTGTTTTGTTAATTTGTGCTTGTGCACCACTGCCAACACAACAGCAGCAGCAGAAATATAATTGTGTTTAAATCTATATTTGTATATAGTCTCTCAAAGTCTATTGATCTCTAGGCGAGTTTATGGGTCTCCAGGCGCGTCTATGGATCTCTCATAGTATATGCATCTCTAGACGAGTGTATGGGTCTCTAGGCGAATCTGTGGGTCTCTCAAAGTGTATGGATCTC
>CM025660.2:3190139-3216472 GCA_014621495.2 Entosphenus tridentatus | reverse complement strand
GTGTGTGTGTGTCGTGTGGTGTGTGTGTGTCGTGTGGTGTGTGTGTGACTTGTGATGTGTCTATGTTGTGTGTGTCGCGTGTGTGTCCTGTGTCTGTGTCGTTTTTATTTGTTTTCTTTTTTCCTTCATCCATTGCGGAAATGTCACAAACTCCACCGCCGCGTGCTGCCTCCAACACCAACTTCGACTCGACCATCCGCTGCGGACCCCCCCTCCTCCCACTCCCATACCCCCCAAACAACAACCACCACCCTCTATTCACCTACCCCTTTGTACCCCCCCCGTAACCCCCCACTTGGCCACGCCCATTACCCCCCCGTAACCCCCCACATGGCCACGCCCATTACCCCCGCCCCCCGTAACCCCCCACATGGCCACCCCCATTACCCCCCCGTAACCCCCCACATGGCCACCCTCATTACCCCTCCTAACCCCCCACATGGCCACGCCCATTGCCCCCCTCCCTAACCACCCACATGGCCACCCCCATTACCCCCCCATAACCCCCCACATGGCCACGCCCATTACCCCCCCACCCGTAACCCCCTACATGGCCACCCCCATTACCCCCCCTAACCTCCACATGGCCACGCCCATTGCCCCCCCTAACCTCCACATGGCCACGCCCATTACCCCCCCCAACCTCCACATGACCACGCCCATTGCCCCCCCCCCTCACGGCCGCCCACCACCTCACCGCCTGCGCCATCGTGTCGATGCCCATTCCACGTGAGTAAAGCAATGCCCAGCCACCGCACCACTCAGCCGGCTCACAGTCGTCACTGGGAAACGGGCGGGGGGGGTGTGAGGACAAAGAGCTTTGTAGCTCATCGGGTTCCAGTTTTAATATTCCTCACTCTGATTCTGGTCCGGCAACCTGCGGGTTTTTCTAAAGGACCCACCTCTGTCTCGCAATAGCAACACTACCCATAGACTCAACACTACCCATAGACTCAACACTGCACATAGACTCAACACTACCCATAGACTCTGACCATACTTCCCCATTATTTGATTCTTCCTGAATCCATCTTATCCTAATAAATTCGAGATCCCCCCTCCCCCCCGCCAAAAAAAAGTCAGATAATTTCAAAATCTGTCACTTTTTCCACGCAATATATTTTTGCGTGCAATTATACAGCACGATACATGCAAATGTATCGTTGAAACTGCCTGATTATAAACCACAACTACTGGCTCGTCAACCCTCGATTATCTGGAGTAATTGTGGCAGGGGAGAGGTGGGGGGGTGCGGACGAGTGGCCAGCATAACATAAGGTAACCTGCACAATCCCAACACGCGTGCAGATTAGGCGGCTATAATGGCAATACTCCAGTAATAACAAGACGTATTGTGTCTCCGTGTTGTAGAATAATTGACGAATGCGTCGAGGTTAACGAAGACGTAGCACGTGCTCCTTGTTCATAATCGTTTGCGTGCAGACGCGTCTCGGGTCCACGTGTACCACGAGACCTCAACGCGTGAGGAGCAGTGCTCATGCAGCAGCAGCAGCAGCAGCGGCAGCAGCAGCAGCGGCACACGCACATGGCACATGGAGATATTGATCCGAATACCGGATTAATTGGCGATAATTATCAGCAGGCGAATGTTTGCCTTGGCTTGTCCAGGGTAGCGTCACTCACAGCACACTCTCTTTGGGTGCCACGGTGGCGAGATGTTAACTACATCGCCTGGTGTGCAGGAAGTCGTGGGTTCGATCCCGACCCTGACGCCTGCTGCTGCTGTATATTTGGAGTTTGCGTGTCTCTCTCATCATCATCATCACGGTGGCTAGGAGATGTCGACTACCTCGCCTGGTATGCAGGAGGTCGTGGGTTCGATCTCGACCCTGACGCCTGCTGTATGTTTGGAGTGTGCATGTCTCTCTCATCATCATCACGGTGGTTAGGAGATGTCGACTACCTCGCCTGGTATGCAGGAGGTCGTGGTTTCGATCCCGACCCTGACGCCTGCTGTATGTTTGGAGTTTCCGTGTCTCTCTCCCCGTGGTCGCGTGGATTTTTCACCGGATCCTCCAGGTTTTTCCATCCACGTTTAGAATCAACGTGACGCGTTTTGAGTATTTGGCTGCTATACATTTCCACGTGTTGACAAGCCACTTCGTTGAGCTATCATTTGTGACCAGGTCACTTCTGAAAAAGAGCCCGCATAGCTAAGTGGAGCCTTACCTGTTAAAATAAATAAAAAACGTGAATGGTGCCATCCAGGGTCCACGCGTGACAATGCGGATGTCAAGGGCAAGCACGTGTCCCACATCTTCCCAGAATCTCTTTTTGTATTCATCTTGAACATATCCGACGAGCTACTGAGCTCTTTGTCACCGATGTCAAGTAGTTTGACTTTACCAAACAAAAACAAAACGTATGAATCCTTGCAGTCACGAAATCTTCAAATCTAGAATAGATGTCAAGTAGTTTCACAGATGTCCAGGGTGGCCATAAAGGCAGGACACATTAGCGTGGTTGTATTTATGTTTAACAATTAACACAGGCATGCTTCGCTTACTTTAACAAATGTTTAAATACATTTCCTGTGATAATGTATTCATTGTCTTTGGCAACGATTTGGAAAACTCGGTTTCAAAGACAATGTTCACATTATTATAAAAGCACATTTGTTCGCGTGTTTTCTTTTCATCACAAGCATGATGTGTCGTTAATGCAGACTCGATGATGCCTCGCAATGTGTGTCTGTGTCTGTTTAGTTTTTGAACATCTTAACAACTCCTGTGTTATTGCCAGAGAGGGTAAAGCCGAGTCTTATTTTTTCTTCATCATTTTCATGCCGGCAAAAAGTAAATGATCCCGTACATAGACTTCCTTGAACATCATGCATGATGCATGGAATCTCGTTTTGTAATGAATTCAGGACGCTTTAAAGATTGCAGATTGATTTTTGAACGTACACAAATCTTATTGAAATACGTTCGTCTTCAGTGCATTTTCTCTCCAGTCTTAAATGTCATCTGACAAGCATAAAGGAAATATATATGAATGCCTATAGATAACATGTGAAGCTCAACGAATACAAAATAAAAATGTTTAAATGCCAGTATGAAAGTAAATTAAATAACCCCTATGTGTCCTAACTTTTAGGCTACCCTGTATAGTAGTAACCCATCTATTTAAGGAATTAAATAAGAAGATTTCTCCACGAATTTCGCTGTCAGCCTGATGATGCTAGTTGTAATTACTAGCGAAACGCCCTACTCGGATTGTAAATGTAGTTGATTTGCTCTCCAACGCACCGTTGTGCTGTACTAGTAACGAATTGGCATGTTCTGTTTCCGTGAAAAACTTTACTAATTGGCTGTATCAGGTGGTGGCTGGTTTAACGACACATTTACGCGATCAAACTAAAAAAAAACTATGTTATGGATGATATTGGTCACGAAAGCCTACCTGTTAAAATAACCCTATAAGTGTCCTGGTTTTTGGGCCACCCTGAAAACAACGCTACGTGTCCTGACTTTTGGGCTCCCCCGTAGACACGCCTCTAGCGCCCTCTCGTGCTCGAAAATTAATAAGCAGACAATGGACCGACTCCACAGACCGTGACCAGGGTTTTCCAAACTCAAATCCTCGCCGCCACCCCCCCCCACCACCCCCCACCACCACCACCACGCTCCGTCGTTCCCCGGTGAACAATTTGCTCCCCCCACCCGTTGCACACTGCCCGCGCCCCATGATTGTTGAACGCGTCCCACGTGACGCTCTGAACACCTGACGCCGTCCGCGTCACGCGCTGCACGTGCACGCGCAGACACGTGTGCCACGTGCACAACGCGCACGCGCGTTCCCATCATCATCACCATCATCATCACCATCATCACCATCATCATCATCATCATCACCATCATCACCATCATCGTCACCATCACCATCATCACCATCACCATCATCATCACCATCATCACCACCATCATCATCACCATCATCACCATCATCATCATCACCATCATCACCATCATCATAACCACCATCATCACCATCATCGTCACCATCACTACCACCATCACCATCATCACCACCATCATCATCACCATCATCACCATCATCATCATCATCACCACCATCATCACCACCATCATCATCGTCACCGTGCTGCTGCTGTCAAACCCAACGATGATTTCAAAATATGTGGCGGCCTTCACACCACTTCTAATGATGTCTTATCGGCCAAAGTGCCCCCTCCTCCCCGTCTCCCCCAGCCCTAGAAAATAAGTAAATAACTTTAGTGTAGAGGGGGTGGGCACTGAGATAGCGAGCTCCGTTGGTATTGGAATGGGGGGGGGGGAATGTGTGGCCGCCCTCACGCTACCGATCATGTCTTATCGCCGAAGTTAGTCATCGTCCCCCATCCCTTCTGAGAATTAGTGAAGGACACTGCCCTAGACGGGAGGAAACAGAAGATGTGAGGGAATGTGTTTTGACACTGCCGCTGGTGTGTTTGCAGTTCGGGGAATTGAGCTAAATTACCGTATGAGCAATTACTGGGCTTGTACAACCAATACATGAATGTTCCTATATGGATAATTAATGTACGAGTCTCTGTAGGTAATTGATGAGGCTGGTACGGTTACAATACGACAGGGAGTGGATTTGAATACAGAGTAATTTAAATGTTACACGAGTGTCTAGTGGGATTCAGACTCAGTCTAGAGTGGGACAATTATCTGAACCGGTCGTGGGCTTCCCCGTGGTCGACTCAGCCTCAAAATGAGTACCTGGTGCGGCGTGTGTAAATATCGCCACTGGGGATACAAAGGCGGTCGGGCGTGGTGTGCTGGCCACATCACCCCCTCGTGTGCCATTCCAGACTTCATAGATGCTGATACAGGCTAACAGCACTTGCTTCAAACGTCTGTTGAAGGCTAAACGGTGACGAGATTTTAACAACCTCGCCTGGTGTACATGAGGTCGTGGGTTCGATCCTGACCCTGACGATGCCTGTACATTTGAAGTTGGCGTCTTTATCTCTCTCCCCGTGATCGCGTGAATTTTTCTCCGGGTCCTCCGGTTTTTTTCCTCCACATTCAGAAACGTGCGTTTAGAGAATTTGCCTGTTATAAACTCACACATAAACCAACTTCGTTGAGCTACCATTTGTGGCCAGGTCGCTTCTGAACAAGAGCTGTATAGCTCAGTGGACCTCACCTGGTGAATAAACAAAAAATATATTAAAGTTTTTGGACTTTTTCAAGAAGCAAGAGAGATAATGAAACAATCATAATAATTGTATTATTGGTTCTTTCGGTAAAGTCACGTAGAAGGGAAATAATAAAATAATATTAATATAAATAAAAAAATAATAATTGTAATTAACTACTGCCCTTTGTCATTCCATCGCTGGATGAAGGCCTTCTCACACTGCCGGTCAAGTGGGGGTGGGGGGGGGAGAGAGCGGGGGGGGTGTTTGACCATACTTCACCATGCTGGTCACTATGGCTTGTGGAAGTGGGGGGCAACCCGTGGCTGGTACCTCACCTCTTTACAAAAACGTGATTAAAAAAAAGTAAGTTCACTAGTGAGTTAGTTCGTCGCTTGTGTGTCTCCCTAGGCCCGGGATCAGTGCGTGATGACAACAACGGTGTCAGTGCGAAGGCCGTGGCGAGCCCGTGGCTTCTCCTCCACGCGACGTTCCTTCTGCTCCTGTTCGCCCAGACGGTCTCCTGCAACTAAAATGAAACGGCTCCACCAATCAACGCGGATGACGTCATCACCATCAACAACAAACATCAAACAGCAAACTTCAACAACGCATTGTCAACAACAACAACAACGACGACTACGAGGACAATATTCACAACAATAAGAATAATAACAACAATAAAGAATAACAATAATGCAATGGTAACAACAACAACAAAAACCCATCATAATGTAGCCTATTCATATGAATGATTATACATCGTTGATCGTAAGACCTCATATCTATTATCCAGGGGCTTAATTTTCTCACGGAAGAGTTTTGACGGTTTGTCCCTCTTGTAAGCGCGTGTGGACCTACCACTGCTCCTTCTAACCAGTGCTAACCAGCCCATGGTAACACGTGCATCTATACTGGCCGTGGTGTGCCGGGAATGTGTGGCAAGGAAAATGAATTTTTTTTTTGCCCTGTTCGCCCGCATGGGGTTGAAAAAGGAAGCCCCCTTTTTGCCCACAGTCATCGCTTGAGATGCATTGGCCGACATCAAGACATCGAAACGCAATCTGTCAAATTTCCCACCACTGATTTATAAAAATTTTTGGTTCGTTGTGTTTATCACAAAGTGATTATCAACGTTTGACGAATGTTCGGGATATTCATCAGATACTCGGCGACAACGTACCAGAGTACTTGGAGCAATATGAAGTTCTGGGCCCTGTAGCTTAAAATACTTTGTAGTGGGTAGATTTTTGTTTTCAATTACAGGAGACCTACCAATTATCCGGTTGCATTGCGGTTGATTTAATACTTGTTTTCTTGAGTTTAAATAATCTTTAAGGCTACGCTTTAGCAAAAAAAAATAAGGACAAGAGACGGATAGAAGTTGTCATGTTGCAGTTTCAGGATTGTTTTTTTTTCGCATTATTCAACAATAATCCACACAATAATAATTGCATAAGTAATATTGTAGTAGTAGTAGTAATAATGACAATTAATAATTACAGTAGTAGCAGTAGTACTAATAATGTGAAGATTATTATTTAGCAGCAATGAGAGTCTGAACGGTCATGAAATCAACACAAGGGCCGATCAACACGTGCAGCTGTACACGTCACAGTTGTAGAGGTCACAGCTACATACGTCACATCTGTCCACGTCACAACTGCCGATTGTTCAGGCCACGTGTTTCCGGGCTGCCCATTGTGACGTTGAGACTTTGCCAATCGTGATTAAGGGGTATGGTGGGGGGAGGGGTAGAGGGGGTGGAAAGACTTCAAAGTTACTTAAATAATGTTGGTACGTATGTTCGACACGGCGATGCTCATCATTCTTACGTGTTTTGTATTATACTACAGGTTTCCCTCGCTTTACACGATAGTAGTAGATGCGATAAAAAAGGATGCACAAAGCCAAACCGCACGATTGGACAGCTACCTGCCGAGTACAAACACAGTACACACACACACACAGTGTCGTATCTCGGTTTGTATCTGTGTGTACGTATTTCTCTGTGGGTATCTGTGTGTGTGTGTGTGGGACAGCGGGGAGCTTTAGTGTAGCGGTTAGCGCGCTGCGCTATGAACCCTGAGGCCCGAGTTTGATTCCCGTTCACGGCCACCACCAGTGATTATTATCTGAACCGGGTCATGGGCCTCAACTAGGTCTACTCAGCCTCAAATTCGTACCTGAAGCCGTGTGTAAAGTCGGTCGGGCATGGTTATACAACGTAGCGGGCTTCATAGGTGCAGTCTCGCGCAACAGCACTTGTCCCAAGAGTCTGTCAAGGCTATAGGGGGTATATTTGTCTTTGTGAGTCCGCTACCTTCCGGGTAGTGCACACGCTGCACGCACAATGTTGACCCACGTTCGACCGCATAGCCGCACTGTGAGCGAATTCAACACGCATATAGCGAATCTTGGGTAGAAATAGGCGAGCCGAATTGACGTGAAATCCCACAATCCGAATACCCCGCAGAGAGCAAGGGGTTGCGAGTCGAACTGGGAGCCCGATATCGAAGAGAGAGAGGGGGGGGTAGTTCTTTCCCATTATAAACATCGGGGAGATCCAGCGGCGTTGATTCGTGCGACGCTGACTACCGCTGATGATACACTGAATGTCGAAAACCGATTATTTTGCAACCAACACGCTAGCGAAGTGGTGCACTCCCAGGTAGGCCCCCAACCTTGCGGCTGATCGGATGCGTATAATCGATTGTTTTTAGCGTTCGTGTGGATGGACAGATCAGATGCGTGGAGAAGGCGTGTAATGCCCGCTTATTGTTGTTGTTACCGAAGTATTTTTTAAGTAACCTTAAAGCCTTTCGGGTTGTTTTTTTTTTAAGCTGCGTTTAAATTTCAACCACAACACGTGACCACTAAAACGCAGTCACCCCTTTCAACCCCCCCCACGTAACCTTCTATAAAGTTTTCATTCGCGTAATGAGGAAGTATAATCACGTGTTTTTTTGTTCATTATAACAATAATAACATTCATTTATCAGTCCACCGCGAAGTGGAAGTCGTTCCACCCCACTCTCCCCACGTCTCTGTGCGCCCGTCGTTGGGGGGTTGTTTGACCATACTTCACCACGCCGGTCGGTGCGGGATACTGAAGCGGCTAGGGCCAAGGGCCCACGACCGCTTCCCAGAATGCCGCGCCTGGGAATCGTACGGAACTGCCGCACCTCGCAGCGTCTCACGGCGCTGCGAGGAGTGGGAGTACTGGCCAAGGACATGGCAGTACAGCAAGTTGGGGGATTGTGAACCCGTCCATGTTAAAGAGAGAGAGAGATGGAGCCATATCCACGCTCTGAGTGGATGGCTTCCCCCACCGTCTGCAGTTCCCCTATCCCCCATCACAAAGGCGAACTCTAAATTTATTAAAATTGGCTAACCACGGAAGTTAATTGTCTCTCAACAAGCGGCACGATGTATCGTCATCATCACCATCATTATGTTCGTCATATTTGAAAGGTTGCAATGGTGAAGTTATTTCACTGGACACGGCCGTGCTAGACGTAAGTGTCTGTGCGCGTGTGTAATGTTGGGTCAGAGATCACGTGACCGACTGATCTGTCTGACAATAAATAAACTCGCTCATAGCCCCAACCCCCCCACCCTGTCCACACGTCCATCCCGATCGTCCCCCCCAAAAAACTGATACAAATTATATATATATAATTACAGCTTCGTTCAGGATTCAGAGAACAAATATGTCAGTTGACGGTGCCACAAGAACAGCCCACTGTGTCTACACCGTGTGTGTTTAAAAGTGGTATGTCTTGTCCATGGGGAGCGGTGGCGCAGTGGTTAGCGCACTGCGCCACGCGAATCCGCCCACCCGAGTTCTGTGCTCGCCACACCACTCGCGGCGATCTTCATAGATGCTGCACGCTAACAGCACTTGCCCCAACAGTCTGTTGAGGCTATACGGGGGGGCGGGGGGGGGGGGGTCTTTGTCTCTTTTTGTCTTCAACTAGTCAATGATTCGCGAGCAGAAATCAGTACCACCTAAAAGGCAAATTTGCATGGTACCGATTTATTTACGTGAACGATAATAAACGGTGTTATTTACCAGGTCAAGCGCACTGCGCTACTGGCGCTTGTTCAGAGGCGACGCGGCCCTCACGTGATGAGGTCTCGTCATCGTAGTGGCTGCAGTCATCATCATCACCATCATCATCATCACCATCATCATCATCACCGTCACGCGTGGCAATCTTGAGTCGCAGACATTTAATCTAATCAACGCGTGCTGATTGTAAGCGTGGAGAAGGAGGGCGACACCCGAGAGACCCGGAGACAAATGCACGCGACCACCACGGGAAGAGAGAGAGAGAGAGCGAGAGACCACGTGGACACCAATATTTACAAACAGGCACCGCCAGGGTCCGGAATCGAACCCACGAGTCTCATGCGTACCGGGCGGGGGGAAGATGCCGTCTCCTCGCCACCGCGCCCCATTGAGAGTGAATAACTTGACAAGCCACACTCATTGCAAGCGAATATCACGTAATTCCTCCAGGATATGTAAAGATTATGAGTCTGACAATTGGGCCACGTGACGACTTTGACAACGGCTCAAGAGCGATGCCACATCGTGTGGTACCCAGCGAGTCAAATATCGTGTCAGTCGACTCATGGGCTCAATGGGAAGGAAGACTGAACGAGTGTTTATATATTTTTGGGGGGTGGGGGGGGACACACGATTGAGAAATCGCACAGATGGAGTGACAGCGTGGGGGGACTGCCGGGTGGTGCCTCCGTAGATGCCACAGCGAAGGGGGGATGGGGGATGATAACGTCACGAGGTTGAGACGTCTACGCCAATGGGTGAAGGGTGTAGAAGCAAGTCCAACGTCGGATTACTGCGGGAATGTTACTAATAACAACGTGACCTTCGGTGGTGGTGGTGGTGTTGATGCGGGTTGCAGAGTTGTGAGTGGTGAACAAACAACAATATTTCAACGCGTTCGTCAATAATAACGCTGTGGCTTTGTTAAAATAACATGTATAGTAGCGACGTAACGGGCAATTGCCCTCTTTAAGTGCTACGACGAAGTGTCATTGCACCGAAACGTCGACTATTTATTTTCCTTTCAAAGCCACACACTGTGTGTTGACGAATGTGCCGGGGTGGTTTCACCTTCCTCGAGACAACACATGCCTCATTCTGAATATCAAACACGAAACGATTCGTTGCACGCCCGTCGCACGAGCCTGATGATTGGTAAACGCGCCTTCACGCGGCGGCGGCGAACAGAGGGCCGCGTCCAATGCAGGCGAGGACCGCGTGTGTGAGCGCGAGTCCCTGTGACGTGGGGAGCGGTGGCGCAGCGGTTAGCGCTACGCTGCGCTACGAACCCCCTCGACTCGACCTCGATTCCCGCTCACGGCCATCAACACCGGTGACGATTATCTGAACCCGTCCTGGGCCTCCCCTAGGTCAACTCAGCCTCAAATTAATAACTGTTGCAGCGTGTAAACATCGCCATTAGGGAGACAAAGGCGGCCGGGCGTGGTGCTGGCCACCCACCCCCTCGTGTGCCGTGTTTGGCCTTCATAGGTGCTCGCTAACAGCACTTTGTCCCAAACACTCCCATGAGGCTGAACGGGGGATCTTTGCCATTGCACGCATGTGTACCACGTGACGCGGCGCGAGACGCGTTTACCAATCATCGGGCAAGTGCAGCGCGTAACGGACTCAACTGGCGTTGGAAACGATGCTTCCGGAGACGTTGAAAATCATTGAAACGTTGGCCCCACGTTCAGCTGAACGTTGGGCAAACGTTGGCGTTGTTCACTGCGCGGTTCGTAGAGGCGAAGTGGAACAACATCAAGAACAAACATGAGCAGTCGCAGTGGATCCGTCAACAAAACGGCTTTAGCTTCTGATGCTTCCCTGAACGGTCGTCCATTCATTGTCAGTGACGATGAGTATGCAAAAGGCAACAACAACAACAAAATGTACATACGACGATTTGTACTTTGATTTGCGCGTGTTTTTTATTTGTTTCATCGCTCACACCTTTGATGTCTTCGACCTGTTGTGTGCACGTGGTGGTCGGGGTGGGGTTTGGAGATTGTGTTGGCGTTGCAGCGCCTTGCGATCAATTCTTGCCGCGTGTTAGAAGATCCGAGGCTGTTGTGAAACCGGCGGCGTATTCGATTGCGTCTTCATTTTTCGCCCACGGAGAATCTCAACCCCTATCTGTGTATCGCATCTGTCTGTCGATCTAGTGGTGTAGTGAATACATTATCAGGCGGGTTGCGATAATAGTTTTCTCGCACAGTCGCCAAACGTTACTGCTCGAATTTAATTAAATTCAAATATAACGTGGAACGTGAATAACAGCATTTCTATCAAAACAATATATACATGTAAACCGCGTGTTTAAATAAGTGTTGTGTCCTTTGACACTTGTTGAAAACAAATCTCATGTTGGTTGTCAAGGGGCCCCCCCAACTCATAGCTTTGGCCAACAGTGGTGGGGGGGGGGGCGAGGCACCCCCTGCCTGCCCCAACACTCGCTACCGCGACTGCGATGTGATCTAGAGCGGTGTGGGAACTACAGACCATGGCGGGAGTGGTGGTGGTGGTGGTGGTGGTGGACAGACTTCGTTAACCCTACGATCCGCATGAACATCATCAGCATCATCGTCATCGTCGTCATCATCTCCCCGTCCAGATGGTCGGGCTGGTTAGCGCTCAACTACAGGGTTCTTCAAAACATTGTTTTAACACTTCTGAGAATTTGCAACAACACCACGAGAAATGTTTGTGCCTCCGAGCTCTGGAGACCACCTGGAGGAGATTCCAGGCACGCGTTGACAACGATGGCGAATAAGTGGGGAGACTTTTGTAAGCTATTAACATCGCATTTGTTATCATGTCACTGTGTAGTATATTATCCGTTATTCTTCCATTTCAAACGATAGTCCCGGAATAAGTGTGGTGACATTTTGTGTTAAGCACCGTGTATTGCTGAGCAGTTTGGAATTTTAGACATCCGCGGGAGCGGCTCGAGAGTATTCGCGTCTAGCTCCGAGTGCCCTCTTCCCCGGGGTTTTCGTTCCTGCTTCCGCAGATTTCTCTTCTCACTTCCCTGCACCCCCCTCCCCCCCTCCACCACCCTCTCTTGTGGAGTAGATTCGAATGGCGACTAATCCAGATAACACAATTGCGTGCATATTGATCAACCACTCATAGATTATTTCCCGCGCGAAATTGGTGCATGCGTCGCGAGCGTAAAGAATCGATTAATCAATCGATACGAACTCTAATGTTCAGCAGTGTTGAAGTTGGTGAAGTTCATGATATTATTAATAATGCCGATATGGATAATACTGGTGCGTACCGGGGTGTGTTTGTGTGTCTGTGTGTATGTATGTGTATCTGTGTCTGAGTGTATGTGTATATGTTTGTCTGTGTGTATGTGTGTCTGTGTGTATGTGTGTCTGTGTATATGTGTGTCTGTGTGTTTGTGTGTATGTGTTTATGTGTGTATGTGTGTCTGTGTGTCTGTATGTGTGTCTGTGTCTATGTGTGTCTGTGTGTCTGTGTGTCTGTTTGTATGTGTGTCTGTGTGTCTGTGTGTATGTGTGTATGTGTGTCTGTTTGTATGTGTGTCTGTGTGTATATGTGTCTGTGTGTATGTGTGTCTGTGTGTATGTATGTGTGTCTGTGTGTCTGCGTGTATGTGTGTATGTGTGTCTGTGTGTATGTGTGTATGTGTGTCTGTGTGCGTGCGTGCGGTTATAAAACTATATTCAGCTCATCGAAAGTAAATTCTGTAATAATTTCCTAAGTACGATTGTCACTAATCGGGTGCCTCTAATAGAGCAAATAATTATTCTTTAAAATAAGTTTTAAAAAAACACCCGATCTTATCTTGTAACTACACACATTTAGTAGGCAGGCTGTGAATTCCGAGGATGTCTAAAACTATGATCTACAATTACAATGAAGAAATCTAGAGTTTAATAGCGGCACGATACCAATTCCATAAAAAAATATGGGCAAAGTAATGAGAACTAAAAATAAATAATTGGGGACTTTAGATCCGCTGCTGCGTTGGCAGTGCCACACAATTAAGAATACAAACTTAAAACATTGGTCAATAAGTTTGCCTTACAAAAACAGATATATATACACACATATACAATAGGCGACGTTTCGGGCAAGGGCCTCTTCTTCATAGCACTTACGTGCATAGCACTTATGACGTCACTGGTTGAGACGTCACCAATCCACTGCTCCACCGCTCGACAGTGATGCGTTACTCCCTCCCTCCTTCCCCTCCACATTTAGAATCAACCTCACGCGTTGAGAGCATTGGGCTCATCTTCGTGGTTCTTTCGGTAAAGTCACGTAGAAGGGAAATAATACAATAATAAAAATTTAACATAATAAAATACAATTATCACGACGTTTCGGCCACAACGCAAGCAGCCGTCCTCAGGTGAAGAACAGGGCTGTCGGAAAGACAGCGTCTGAATGAACACCACCAGGCTTGGCAGCGTATATTTAAGCTGGGTTAGAGGAGGAGGGAACCTTGACAAAGGAATTTGCATATCAACATGAATTTAGCATATTTATGGTAAATGCAGATATGAGATTAGTCACTACTTGTGGAATGTGTAGGTGATGGGGGGGGGTCCCAAAGTCATATTATGCTAGTGTATTATGTAGGATTAGCAGTAATAAATGTCCACGTGGTGACGAGCCACTTCATTGACCTATCATTTGTGGCCAGGTTGCCTCTGAAAAAAAAACCTACGTAGCTGCTCTATGCCTATACAATACAAAAAAATTGCTTAAACTAGCTTAATAAATAGCTCGTATAGCAAGTTGTGTAGATGCAAGAAAAGAGAGACGCAAGGATATTGATTTGTTCGTGCGTTGGTTTATTTTCGCATCGAAAGGTCTTGGGTTTTTTTTCTTCCAATCTTATCATTGTACCTCTCCGAGCTTTTCGCGATTTAAATCGCCGCCGTAGTCCTCACGGTCGGTGCAATCTTGTGGTGAAACTGGGCCTCGATTCCTTTGACCAGAACCATGAGAAACAAACTGTCAATCGATCGTCAATGTCTTATCGATGCAGTTGGCGACGATTCGCCGTTGTCTGTAAAGAGCTCGAGCATGGATGGACAAAAAAAAACAACTTACTATAGAGAGAACTCCAGAGCTTTGATAATTCACTGGTCAACACACTTTTTCTGGCATAAGGTATTCCAACGGTTTTAAGATTTTTGAGATATCAAATATTGCATTTTCAATAAAAACTGCAGAAGAAAAATATTAAATAGATGTGGATATCTACATAAAATGATATTATAAACACACTATCCTAAAAAATACAGCACCATATTTTAACACTAAAGCAGTCACTGACTCGCAACATCTTGCAATCATAAGTGACAGAGTTAATTTCGGGTAAAATCAATGAAATTGGGGTATGCCGATAGCATAAAATGAGATGTGATAGAGCAAATCTGAGATCAGATTTGGAATCAGCACCCTGAAATTAGTCTAAAACAGCTGCAAAAGTCCAGGCCAGAAAAAAACTAATTTGTTGACCAGTGTATAATTTTTCGTAGTCCCGGCTCGCCACCCGGCTGTTACTGCTGCTGCTGCCGCTGCTGCTGCCGCTGCTGCTGCTGTTACTGTTGCTGCTGCCGCTGCTGCTGCTGCTGCCGCTGCTGCTGCTGCCGCTGCTGCTGCCGCTGCTGCTGCTGTTACTGCTGCTGCTGCAGCTTTGCCTGAGATTGCTCAGCGATTGTGATCTGCAACTTGCATCACCTACGACTCACTCGAACGTATAAAGCATCACCATTATTAGCGAGCGCCTATTACGTTAGCCACCACCACACCACCACGCCATCGCTTCCTTCCTTTTGCCAGTTCAGATTCGTTTCCCTGCAGTTGTCATGCGCCTGAGAATGCAAAGTTTGTTCTTAGTCACCAACATCATTCGGAAATATTTTTTTTAAGTCCACGGCACGACCGATGAAGGCCGGAAAGTCACGTGAGGGGCTGGTTAGCCAGCGCCATGCGCCCGGTCAACTTTGTCTCCCGAGTGGCGATGATGCCACACCGCCTCGGATATTCATTTGAGGCTGAGTCGACCGAGGGGAGGCCCAGGACCGGTTCAGATAACGGTCACAGGTGTTGGTGGCCGTGAGTGGGAATCGAACTCGGGTAGCGCAGCGCGCTAACCGCTACACTACCGCTCCCCCTCACCATGTAGGGACACACGTGGGCAAACATGAGCGCACAATATCGCTAGCATCACCTTTCTCAATCCAGGATAGTGTTTTTGTTTTCTTAGCCTCTACATAATAATTTGTGCTCTTACCGTTTGGCCCCTTTGCATTGCAATTCTCAGGAATTGCGCTCGATTAACATACATTTAAGGGAAAAAATGCTATTTCAATATATGACATGTTCTCATGGTTCTGGTTTCCAAGGTTCTGTTACCATGTGTATATATATTGAAGGTCTGTCCACAGTACATATGAACACAATATATGTATGTGTGTGTGTATATGGAGACGGACATTACTTGTGGGTGATGTGTGTCCGCGCGTGTATATTAATACTGTTATTGTTATATAGAGACACTGAACTACAGTACGATATATATTACTGAGAAAATCCCCCACCAACATCAACCATCCACCCACCCACCTAACCACATATTTCATTCATTGGACAAATCATCTCTTCCCACCCGAACCAACACCCCAACCATTCCTATTCCTGCTCCAAGTGGTTTCAGAAAGTCCGTTCCTGTGCCCCAAAAGCTTTTTGGCGAATATCTGCATTTTAGTCCCAGGTTTAAGACGTTCTGACTCATTCTTGACTCGTGATCCAGGCAAAGGGCGGAGCTATCCGAGTTGTGGGTGTGGCTGTTTGAACAGTGGGCGGGGCGATCGGAGTAGTGGGCGAAGCCAACGTCCAAATGACCAAATGCACTCACTGCGCATGCGGTGCTAGTGGCAGAGCGGGCGTGACTTTATACAAGTGGGAGGGGCTTAGGGAGGGGTTGCCTAGCTTCACCCACGTGTCCCGGTTGAGCCTCCCAGAAGTGTGGTAGCTTATCCCACGCCCCTTCATATTGCTATCGATCAAACACCGGGAAGTGGTTTTCAATGTTCGTTTTATGTTGCCGTGGTTGTTAACTTAACGTGGCTTCTTGCTGCACGTGAAGCGCTACGGTTGAAACTTCCAGTTTAGCAGGGGGCGATCACCTACGTGACCTTTCCAGCATGGGGTTCGAGTTGCAGACAGTACAGAAAGTAGGCAGATTATCTACTTGCCCTTTCTCCTTTATATATATAGCGGACGTTATGTGTTATCCCCGCTGTATGTGGGGGCTTTCTCCAGGCGCTCTAGTTTCCCTGCCACACGCAATAAAGGCATTGACCCCACCATCGTTGTGGGTTACGTCACGGACATCTGTTTGCATTTTAAATCCGTAGCGTACACATGTAGTAGCTGTGAATCCCTGTCCAACAATAACGCTTGGGGGGGGGGGGGGGGTCGAGGGCCTACCGAGGACGTTGCCACTCGAGTGATCAACAGGGCCAAGGAGGAGACAGCAGGAACGTGGGAGCCATAGGGAGTACGGTACAACAATTAATTTGACTGCGCTACCCCACAAGGTTCTGGCAGCTTCCCGTGGATTAAACCCCACGTCCTTCCAAACAGAACCACGTCACGGCATACGGTTAATCGAGCCGAGGCGATTAATCAAATGATTAATTGAGGGATCAATGCTATCGTTTGCAATCGATGCAACTTGCAGGAGAGATGCTTTGATGCAGTCCGTGGGGAATAATAGGGGCATAATGATGCGCCGATTAAATATCGGTTCGCATATCGATTATTAAGCGTCTGTCAATACCTGAGGCGTGCACGTGTCAATACCTCGCAGGGGAGAATCAACGATTCGGGAACGGAGCATTCAAAGGAGAGAACGTGAACACCCCTCTAAAACAGCCACTGGTGGCCGCTATATTCACGACAATGTTGAGAAAATTAATGGAGCGTTTGATAAAAGTGTGGCTAAATAATAATCGAGCAGCCACTGGGTGGATTGCTGCACCTCTGAGCAACACGTGGTGGACGAGTGTTGAGATTTCACTTAAACTATGACGAAAGTTAATACAATAATGCGTCCGTAATTATATCGTGAAAGAAATGACAGATGTTTGATTACGAAGTCATTATTATTTTGCCAAATAGGCCAAACCCGAACAATACGCTCCAATCACACGCCAGAGCCACGCACGGCCATGTTCATCTCGCCGAATGCTGATGTAAATACAGCGCAGTAGGTAGCGCAATATGTTGGCCTACTTATTTAAGGCCGAGTCGACCTAGGGGAGGTCCAGGACAGGTTCAGATATCACTCGCCGCTGATGTTGTGTAATTGTGGCTGGGATTCGTAGCCGGCTTGCAGGGATTGTGGGTTCACCGTGATCATCGCTGCGCCACCGCTCCAACACGTGCGTGCACATGCGCACGCATTTATTCACTCGCACGTGCATGAACACAACTTGCACACGTGCATACTTATACACAAAGACATAGCTCCCCTGTATAGCCTACACAGGATGTCAGGGCAAGTGCAGTTAGGAACCTATCAAAGGGGGTGGCCAGCACCACGCTCGGCCGCAATTGTCTGTCCATTGGTGAAGTTTACACTCATTTAAGGCCTAGTCGACCTTGGGGAGGCCCAGAACTTGGTTCAGATATTGGTCACTGATATTGGCCAAGAGCGGGAATCAAACTCGGGTCTCGGGGTTTCGTTGCGCAGCGCGCTAACCACCGTGCAACCGTTCCCAACAACACGCACACAAAGACATAGATCCTCCCCGTATAGCCTTAACAGACTGTTGGGGCAAGTGCTGTTAGCGAGCACCTATGAAGGCCGGAACGGCACACGAGAGGGTGGGTGGCCAGCACCACGCCCGACCGCCTTTGTCTCCCCAGTGGCTATGTTTACACACCGCATCAGGTACTTATTCGAGGCTGAGTCGACCTATTGGAGACGCAGGATTGTTTAAGATGACCGACAAACACACACATACACGCAGAACACATGCACTCTTCTCACACAGACACACAATCACTATACGAATATTGTAAAGCATGCCCTGACAGACCCATGCATTCCCATTTAACCCCCCTATCTCGAATAATCGACTGCGGAACTCATCTACCCGAACCTGTCACACGACACCCCCAACTATATTCACCCATCACTTCGCCCCAGCCTCCCCTTCCTTCCCCCTCCACCAATCCACCCCCCCCCCTTCCTCCACTCCTATTGCTCTATACACTTTACCTGTCCATGTATTGGTAGACTTGTTGATGTGGTAGACACGCATGCGCAGAGTTTGGGTTATATTCTAGAAACACTTTTATTTTGATATCTTTTTCAATGTGTTTAATTTTTCGGGTTTTTTTTTTGGAAGAGGGTTTGGGTGGCGGGATGGGGGGGGGGTTCGATTTTGTTTTCGGTTTTTCCGTTTTTATTCGGTTTTCGCGGAATTAAAAGGAGAAGAAGAAAAAAAAAACTCCGCGTGGTGTGAGCACGGATCCCGGCGTGTGTGACGGATAAGTCGATGTAGTTATTTCGTACATGTGTGTAAAAAATAACAATAAAATTAATGAAAAAATAATACAGTGACCAACCAGACATAACGACAACCATCGCGGCCCATTTGTGACTCCGTGTTGCTGATGTGGAACGTGTGAGTGTGTGCGTGTGTTAATGCTCCCCCTAGGTCGGCTCAGCCTTAAATGAGTACATGTGGCGATGTATGTCAACATCCAGTGCTGGGAAGAGAGAAAGGCGTGCGGGCGTGGTGCTGGCTACCCCCACCCCCGTGTGCCCTGCCGGCCTTTGCAAGTGCTCGCTCACAGCACTTACTATTCTATGGTTCTTTCGGTAAAGTCACATAGATAAAAATAATAATAGTAATAAAATTGATTTAAAAAATATCACGGCATTTCGATCGCAACACAACCGCTTGGAGATATAAAAAATTATAATAAAGTGATTAAAAAATATCACGACGTTTCGATCGCAACACAACCGCTTGGAGATAGAAAAAAAGTGATTACAAATATCACGACGTTTCGATCGTGATATTTTGAATCACTTTATTTTCATTATTATTAACACCAGCGGTTGTGTTGCGATATACATGTCCACGTAATGAAAGCCACTTCGTTGAGCTATCATTTGTGAATGCCAGGTCGCTTCTGAAAATAAGCCATATAGCTCATTGAGCCTTATCTGGTAAAATAAAAAAAATAGTTTTAGTTTAGATTGCAAGAGACGAGTGGTAGTACCGACATTATGAATCAGAGCCTCTACCACGACAGTGTCATCACAAATCACCATCTTCACCAATATTATATTACGCATTTGAGTAAGATAAGACTCATCGCAACTCCACTCGGGAGTTCGAAGGATTGCTTGTGAAGTTAAGAGATAACTCATGGGAGGGCAGAACCACTCGTAAGTTGATGTAAAAAAAGACAACCAACAATTAATAACATTGCATAACTATATAAGTAGCACTAATACTATAACTAACATGAATATTAATACAAGTACCGAACTTAAGATTAAAAACAAATAGATTGGTCTATGCCATGGTGATGATGACTGCATGGCGGCCATTTTGTGTGGGGGTTGTCGTCATGACGTCACCATAGCAACCAGCGCCATGCCCAGAGCATTGTGATGTCACTTGGACTCGCATATTTCATTGGAGGTTTTACACCGATTCTCTTCCGACATTTTGATCTTAATATAATTTCAGCCTGCCGAATGATTTTACGAGCAGTTACGAACATTTTCCGTCCTCGCTTTCGTGAATCCATCCGTGTGGAATTTTGCGTGCTATCCCCTTGTATGACAAGTTGTTGTTTTTTTGTGGTTTCTCCGGTTTCCTCCCAAAGGATGATTAACAGAACGTTGTGCCATTCCTGTCTATGTAATGTGGGGTACAAACACATACACAAAGATCCCTATTGATGATAAATTTTAAAAAATAGGCTGTAAACTTTCCCGCAAGAATACAGAAGGTGTTAAGATCTTCAAATACAAAATAAACACAACGCATTGAGTCAAAATGATACATACATGTATGTGATAAAACATTCAAAGACATTTTTTTCATAATGTATTCTTTATTTTTCAAACGTATTGGCCTACTCCAGAGCTACGTCGTTAAACCTTCTACGACTTGACACAGCCAATTAGTTACTACTTCAGCACACCAATGTGTTTGTGTTGGAGAGTAAACCCACAACATTTCCAATTCGAGTACAAAGTTTCACTGGTGATTACAACAACCAGCTTCATCGGGATTTTTGCCAGAATTGTGAAACAGGAAGACTTCTTCGTAAGCGTAATACAAGCGTAATAAAAAAATGTTTTACACTAGAACCTCTGTTAACGACGGTAATTGGATCTGTAGTGGGTTCTATTCAGACACACGCCAAAACTTGGAGGCAACACGTTGATTTCTTGAACAACACAACTTCCACTGGATAACTACTTAGGGTGTTGACCACCACGGACTAGCACATAACCACTCAATAGCGAGACTATATACAGTGGTAACCACCACGGGTAACTTCGTAATCACTGACAGGATAACTATATTCGGCGGGACCACCAAGGCTATGTCACAGCCACTCGACGGGACGTCTACCATCTCAGATCCAAACAGCCACGTGCTGTCAGGTCCACATTGAAGCCCGAAGATCGTAGACGTAGCCCGCTGAATCCATTCCCCGAGACGAGCCTCGAGCATATGCGTGACTCACCTTTTATCGGTCCTGGCGTTGCCCAAGGGCGGAGGCTGGCCACGCCCCCTTTCCAGATCTTTCAGGTAGAGTCGGGGCTCTGGTCACGAAGCCCATCAAATGCCCCTTGGCCCACGTTATCCACTCGTCCGGTCACGTGCCCTGCCCGAGTTCACCTGGAGTACCATGTCTTCACACGGCCTCTCCCCACTGGCACTCAGACCATGCCCCCTAGGGGCCCAACCCCTCACTTGTACACGCCAGTGCTAGGGAGAGGCACGCACCTGCAGTACCTCCTTTCCGCCAGTGCAACGCAATAAACACACTACATACACCACGACAGTTTCATGAAACGGGTCGTTAAGTGATTTAATCGTTAAGTGAGTAGATGTTTCCACTTCGAAGCGCACCAGACACTACAGTAAACAATTCCCCAATGCTCACAAATGGACATCGCCGATTGGCTGAGGCCTGGTCAGACCACTTTGGAGCTCGCCGACTGTCCAAAATTGTGGGTCGTGTGCTCGTTGTAAGCCCGTCATTAACAGGGGAATGGTCGGTAAGTGAACACGTTGGGCCCTTTGGAAGCCCATCGTTAAGCGATTAGTCATTAACAGGGGTGATCGTTAAGAGGGGTTCTACTGTACACAATGCGACAGGGATGTCCCCTGGCTCCCATATTATTGAACATCAATTTAGACCATGTAGTTTGTGAAGCCTTCGATGGCTGTACCGAAAGAATTTCCATCTGGTACAGATACAATTGGAGGCTGATCGATGCCCGGATGCAGTCAAGGGATGACTCCCTATTGGTCAACCATGATATGTATGCCGATGATCTGCTGAGGAGTTGGAGGCGCTGCTGCTGAATCTGGAGAATGCCACTAAGAAGTGGGGCCTTACTATCAGCCCCACCAAAACTAAGCACCTGCCTGGGTATTTAATACCATTAGACACTCCACCCCCACAATTGCCAATTGGTGATGGGGCAGTTGTGGAGAGAGTAGAGAGTTTCCCATACCTGGGCAGTGTGCTAATGACCGGCTCTGGTTTGACAGCAGAGGTCTCACACCGAATCAGTCAAGCGGCATTATCTTTTAATTGGCTGCGTAACGCTGTGTGGAAGCTACCTGGTCTGTCGCTCCACACAAAGCATCAGGTCTTCTTGGCCACAGTCATGCCCTCCCTTCTCTACGTGGATCCCCCTAATGGAGCATCTTCGCTGGTTAGAAACATTTAGGCTGGCCTGACTACGATTCATCTTGGGTTTAACCAGGCTGAATTGTGTGAGGAGCTCACAAATGCTTGAAAGATCTGGACGAAGTCCCATCGGTGAGCTCCTCCAGCAGGCAACGCTGCATTGGCTGGGTCATGTAGCCAGCATTCTTCGATTTGGCTGGATAGAGGGGGCTAAACGGGCGTGGCACGGGCTAGAAAAGAGATGGAGTGATGCTGAGTGGACTTGCCGATGACTGCTACCAGCGGTGTCAAGAGCAGCCTCTTTGGAGAAGACTCGTGAAGAACGCTACTGGGCAGTTGGAGGCAGTCGCCCTCCAACAACAACGGATGGCAGAGGAGCGACGCTCACAACAACGAGCAGAGGACTGGATGGCTAAAACATAGCAAGTTGCCACAGAGGCGGCTAAAGCACAACAAGTTGGCACAGTAGGGGGCACAGGTGGTGCATCGGCCAATCATCTTAGGCAGTCACAACTCGGTCTGCCCCTTGACCTCCTGCCGGGGGGCGCCACCTAGTGGCGAATGGCGGTTGTTATTACTGTACACTACTATACACTACATGTTAGGCAATATGGAGGCCCATCAGAAAGCGATTATTTGTTAACAGGGGTGGTCGTTAAGATGTGTTCTACATTATTCTACTATACACTACACTACTATACAGTACACTGTATGCTATACTTTAGGCTCTATGGAGGCTGGTCATTAAGCGATTAGTTACATCATGGGACCTCCTTTGCCAGTACAAAATATGAGAATAGGTTTTCCCCTTTTTTCTGGCAACAAAACAGGTGTTAAGATGTTAAAACATCAAACTGAAACCGTTTTCAAGGAATCATGTGTGCATTAACCACAATACTTGTTGTCAGAATGCAAAAAAAAACATACTCTGATAATGTATGCATTGTCTTTGAAACTGATTGGTCCACACCAGAGACAGCTTTCTTTCGAACTTTGTCTCAAACGGTGTTAGACCAGAGGACACCATTATGCGTAACAGGGGTGGTTGATAAGGGGGCTTCTACTGTATACTACTATACTCTATACTACTATACACTGCACTATAAACTACACTTTGGTCTCTATGGATGCCCATCGTCAAGCGATTAGTTGTTAACAGGGGTGATCAGGAAGGGGGGTTGTGTTGTATAATACGCGACAAATGTTACGTGCAAAAGGGCGTTGCTAAGTGCTGGTTGCAAAATGGGCGTGGCTATGCAAATATATGAGTGGTGCTGGTTACGGAGTGGCCATGGCTATGCAAATGTATGAGTGGTGCTGGTTGCAAAGTGGGCGTGGCTATGCAAATGTATGAGTGGTGCTGGTTACGGAGTGGGCGTGGCTATGCAAATATATGAGTGGTGCTGGTTACGGAGTGGGCGTGTCTATACAACAGTAGGTGGTGCTGGTTGCAAAGTGGGCGTGTCTATGCAACAGTAGGCGGTGCTGGGCAGAGGGAGGACAGGAGCTGATCAGCTCCACGAACCTCCCAAAAAATGCGGAATGTATGTAGACCTTGTTGAACTTCTTTCGCACCGTACGTTGCCAACCGTGCTAATCGAAGGTGCAGGTGCGGGGTGGGGTGGTGGGGACATACGACAAACTAAACACGAAAAGCGGTCCAGAATTAATGAGGTCACGGATTTGGACACGTGCAGAAAAGACTAGAGACCTCGACACGGTGGAGTGAGATTTGATTCTGATTTGTTTGTATTCTCAGCCTCATCGAGAGCATTTCACAGCACGAATACGCACCACGGAACATAACAGACGAATAAGGCGTTAAAACAAGACGTGAACATAAATCAATCAAGTTTAACCATTCGTTGTTCGAACGTAACGCTGCTCAGGACGCACACATATATATATTTAGTCACCAGGAATTGCATTGTAAGCAAGGCGATGTTCCAAACCATTGCAACAATAGCTCGTCTCACGTAACGATTCACCCTTGCCCACAATTATATGGCCATGACTTTAATTCAATCACACAAAACAAATTATTGATAATAAATGTTCGTATCATTTGTAATTTCTCGTTGGTTCTTGTCTCGTTCATGCCGTATGTCTAAGATCTGTCTTCCACAACAAACGCCCCGACGTTGGTCCAACGTTGGAGCAACATTAGAGCAACGTTGGTTCAACGTTGGAGCAATGTTGGAGCAATGTTGGAGCAACGTTGGATCAATGTTGAAGCAATGTTGAAGCAATGTTGGAGCAACGTTGGAGCAATTTTGGAGCAACGTTGGAGCAATTTTGGAGCAATGTTAGAGCAACGTTGGAGCAATGTTGGAGCAACGTTGGAGCAACATTGGACTAACGTTGGTTCAACGCTGAAGCAACGTTGACCCCGCCGTTCCATATGTACTGGGATGTGTTGCCCGGCTCGATTGTTCCGCTCGTCCCGTCTATCCGACCATCGGTTTAATTGTCCGTCTCGTTTGCATTGTCCGTCTTGTTCATCGCATTGGCCTCAGGCCAAACACGCATTGCATATCATTGTTAAAAGGCTCTAAGATTCCCACCTGGCACCCTTTTCTCGCCCTAGAGGGCAGTGTTCTTCATCGCAAGGCCCGCGGGACGCTGTAGGCCCCTGGTGGCCTTCAGTGTGGCACCAGGCTGCTGCTGCTGCTGCTGTCAAAGCCAACAATGGTTTCAAAATGTGTGGCCGTCCTCACACTACTGACGATGTCTTATCGGCCAAAGTTCCACCACCCACCCCTCACTCCCCACTATAAAAATGAGTGAAGAGCACTGCAATAGGGCAACCGTGTGCAGGCGTGGAATGATCAATCGATACCAAAAAAAATCGATTGTCCCGCGTCTGTGGCTCCCCGCTTTCATCAACCCGCACTGACCAGCGTGGTGAAGTATGGTCAAATCACTCCAGCGGCGTGGGCAAGCCCTGATCCAGCAGTGGATTGGCACGAAGGGCTGTAGCATGTTCCTTGCCGTCGAATTAGTATATTGCACACATAAAGACACAACACCATTCTATGTTAGATTCAACGATTCTATGTTTCAGAAGAGAAATTATTCCTGAATTGAATCGTCACCATTAGTCGACTGGGTGAATCGTTGCAGACGTATTATGTAAGTTTCCAAAATGCGTGTCCCTCCCCCCGCCCCCCGCCCCCCACTGCACGCGCGACGTCTGCGTTAATAGAGAGCCGATTCGCACTGAGATTGAGATCTCAGTGTACGTGCGTCCGCGTGTTGCACGCGCGCGTGCGTGTACACGTGTTATACGCGTACGTGTGTGTCCACGTGTTGCACGCGCGCGTTAGTTGCTTAGCGCGTCACGTGGAACGTGCTTAACAATCATCGGGCGCGTGAAGTGTGGGCACGAGTTAATTTGCTTTTTGGAATGGGGGAGGAGTAAGTTGGTAAAGGCGTCAAGACGGCGCGTGTTGGTGGTTGGTGCTGGAGGAGCTTCGAGGGCCGTCGTTTGGGAAAACCTTCTTTAGTCCACGAGCCAAGACCAGATCTGCATCACGTGTCTGCGCCACGTGATGTGGCCACGTGGCTTTGTACGTCTGGCGTGGTGCAATTCGCACCGCACGCAGGCAAGCGGTGCTAATTTATTATTCAGCGGTGTATGATTTATCTTCTTTGCGTGGCCAATAACGGTGAAGCTATGCGATGCCGACTTGCGAATGAGTGAGAGAGAACACAGCGGCCCAAAGAAAGCCAAAGGTACGCAAAAAAGACGACGTTTCGGGAAATGGACCACCTTCACGGACACGTAACTTCGAGGCGCCAGAGAGTGCAGGCGATGTGGGCCGTCTTCATAGTCCACTACATAACACATTTGGAGACACTCTCTGACCTGTATGTAATACGTACCTGTCAACCCATACGGTTTAGCCCGTATTATTGTACAGGGATATTGAGTTTGCAGGTCCATACGGCTTACAGCCGTTTCAAAACGGGCAATTTAATGTGTGTTTTTGGTTCTTTCGGTAAAGTCACGTGGAATGGAAATAATAAAATAATAAAAAATAAAACATAATAAAATAATTCTCACGACGTTTCGGCCACAACGCAAGCAGCCGTCCTCAGGTGGAGAACAGGTCTGTCGAGAAGACA
>CM025660.2:3029116-3041229 GCA_014621495.2 Entosphenus tridentatus | reverse complement strand
GGGGGGCAGGGGTGCCACTTGTACCACAGTGCATTAGGTTCCAGGGTTCGATTCCCCCACTCCGGATGGATTTCTGAGCGGAGTTTGTATTCTGTCTCCCCTGTTTTGTATGGTGTTCTCCGGGTCCTAGAGTTTCCTTCCATAGCTAAATGAAAATACAATGAAAACCAAACAATGTAACCTGGTGTTGGCCAAACGTCCCAATTGTGAAAAAGTACCTGAAAAATACTGAATGGAGATTACACGTAGCAGCAACGCACTCTCCTGCGGAAACTAGTCAGGATCCCGTTGAAAAAGTCTGGAGAATCGGCGATGCCTTTGTGTGTAAACGAGGATGATGATGATGATGATACTAAAACAAAAACATAATTAAAGTGGGAGAGCATAACTCAAATCCAGGAACTCCACAATGCTCGCTCAAGTGCTCAGAATTCTCAACGTCGACACAAATCACCAAAAAGCACTTCCCGCGGTCACGAAGGAAAACAAATGAAAACACAATTATTACCAACTTGGCAGGACAATTATTTCAACATTCATTGCAAAACGAACGCTAAAATAAATATCAAGTAATTGCACGTAATTACAGAAAATCGCCACGCATTATCTCGGCAGGCAGGCAAGCGTTGAAACATTTCCGACACACTTGAGATACGAAGACGATGAGAGTGGGGGGGGAACAGCTATCCGATGCCAGGGAGAGGCCTGTTTACACGGCAAACCCCAACAGACAGCAGCAGCCACACCCCTGTGAAACGCAAACGGCAGGAAAAAAGAAAACTTCCACCCAGACCACCCCTACAGCAGGTCTCGATCATCCTTCCGTGTGTGGGGGGGGTAAGCCAGAGGTCGCAAACGGGTTTTGATTCCTTACCCGTACCCGGCCGCACCAGGGTCGCAACTGGGTACCCATACCCGGCCGTACCCGTACCCTACCCGTACCCGGCCGGGTACGGGTAGGGTACAGGTATTTGGTTGCGACCTCTGGGATGAAGCCATGTTGCAGGTACGGGTGGGTTGATTCTAGGAACTTGAATTGTGAGAAGAGACAAAACGTTGGGAAATGAGTGACAAACTGTTACTCACAAGTGACTCACGGTCTACCCGTACCCAGCCACACCAGGGTCGCAAACGGGTAGCCGGGTACGGGTATCGGGTAGGGTACGGGTATCGGGTACTCGGTTGCGACCTCTGGGGTAAGCGCCACGCCGCGCTACGAAGCCGGCAAACCCGAGTTCGATTCCCGCTCACGGCCATCACCAGTGACGATTATCTGAACCGGTCCTGGGCCTTACCTCCAGTCGACTCGGCCTCAAATGAGTACCCGGTGCGGTGTGTGAACATCACCACTGGGGAGACAAAGGCGGCCGGGCGTGGTGCTGGCCACCCACCCCCTCGCGTGCCGTGCCGGCCTTCATAGGTGCTCGCTAACAGCACTTGCCCCCTACAGTCTGGTAAGGCTTTTAGGGGAAATCTTCGTCGCTGTTATGAAGTTGCTCGAGGGGACATGGGCCCTTTGCGGTAGGTGAGGATTTGCAGGCGAGTGAACTTGCAGAGGACTCGTACGAGCGGTGTTCACAGCTCGGCCTCTGTGGAGGAGGCCCGTGAAGGTCGCTACCTGGCAGTGCCAGGCGGAGCTGCACGTTTGTCCAACAGGGACTGAATCCTGATGTACCGACTTTGGTGAGGACGACCGCTTGTGTTGCGATCGAAACGTCGTGATATTTTTTATTTATTTTATTTTCTACCGACATGACTTTACCGAAAGAACCAAAGAGTAGTGACAACCCTGTCGAGTATTTCTTAAAACCTTACAGATCCGCTCCCTGCACACCAGGATTCGAAGGCGAGCGTTGTTGTTTTATTTTTACGCGTCACTAACTTACAAAAACGTACAAAACCGAACACATTTTTAGCCATTCGTCGCACTCAAGCACCGAAATACTCTCGAGTGGCTGCAACGACCGCCTGGCTACAAAAACCAACAATACCATCACTAATTCCACTTCTCTAATCGAATCGACCAATCAGCTCTCTCTAAAAGCGTCAGCTGCTAGACCACCCAGATGTTATGGTCTTCCAAAAATCCATAAAGAAGGTACTCCACTCCGTCCTATCGTTTCCACCATCAACTCACTCACCTACCTACGAACTGGTCCAATTTCTGTCTGAGACCTTGCTTCCATTAACGGGCAAGACAACCTCAGCAGTACTTAATTCAACTCACTTGGTTTCTCTAATCAAGGACATTTCACTGTTTCCAGATGATTTGCTCGTCAGCTTCGATGTAGTCTCTCTGTTCCCCAAGGTACCTGTACCTGAGACCATAGCAATCATTGAAGACTTGGTCCAACAGGGACTGAATTCTGATGTACCATCTTTGGTGAGGCACTGCCTTACCAACACTTACTTTATCTGGAATGGTACATTCTCCAAACAAAATAAAGGCACCCCTATGGGTTCTCCCTTTTCACCAGTGGTAGCGAATGTTTTCATGGAGAAATTTGAAAGAGATGCCATCCTGACATCCACCCTACGTCCTTCCCTGTGGAAGAGAAACATAGATGACACTTTCGTCATCTGGCCACTTGGCCAGCCAGCACTGAACCAGTTTTTAAACCACATAAATTCCATACACCCATCCATCAAATTCACCATGGAAGTGGAAAATGATGGCAAGCTATCATTCCTGAGTGTTTTGATCGAGAAGATGCCTGATGGCTCGTTGGGACATTCCGTCTACAGGAAAGCCACCCACACGGATTCCTATCTAAAGCCTGACTCCCACCACCATCTGGCCCAGAAGAACTCCCTCATCAAAACACTACATCATAGGGCCCGCTGCATCTCCGACCAGCGCCACCTAGCCAGTGAACTGGAGCACGTACACAAAGCCCTCAAGATGAATGGATACTCAGACCGCACAATCCGCAAAGCTGTAGCCCCAACCATGGGGAGACAACCATCTGAGGACCCAATCAAAACCATCACCTTGCCATACATAGCAGGTGTTACCAAATATTTTCCCAAAATCTTAAACACAAGATCCTGGTCCGATTCAATACAGTACACAAAATCCGTGATTTCATCCCATCTGTGAAGGATGTCATTCCTAACATGCAATACCCTTGTGTCTACAAACTAAGTTGTGTCTGCGGCAGCAGTTACATTGGGGAAACGGAACGACATATATCGGACCGTGTTCGTGAACACAAGGCAGATTTGAAACATGGCAGAACCAATACCTCTGCAGTGGCTGATCATTGTTATAACGCAGTGGGCTCGCACGATATTGTTTCTTCCGAGACCAAGGTACTCTGCAAACCTTCGGGCTACCATCAAAGATTTGTCCGTGAAGCCATCCAGATATATAAACACAGAGACAATTTCTACCGAGAAGATGGGTATAAGCTGAGCAATCATTGGGAGGACGTGTTTAACAAGCAAAGTCGTAACTTGCCGTGGTGCTTCCATTCTTCCCTGCCGTTTGGCTGTTATCTCCGACTCTCTGAGTTGCATTGCCTTGTTAGGTGCCTCTGCATTAACGGGCTGGGGTCTCACTAACATGGCCACCTCTGCTCCCTTAGCCTCGATGTATCGATGGTTCTGGCTGTGTGATGGGCTGTGTCTCACTGGCGCGACCACCGTTGCGGTGGTTCTCTTGCGTGGACACGCTTTCCCCGCAGCGCAGTTGGCAGTGCCGCAGCTTGTTACACATAGACATGACATTAGCTTACTAATCACCCTAATCTCTTCCATCAACAGTGATAATCTCCCATGAACACTGCTGTTGTGCGCATATGCGGAAATTATACTCTTATGCGGCGACGGAAGCTCATTTCATGATAATCTCCCTCCCGAATCTCCCCCATTAACACAACTGACGTGCTTGTGTCCGGGGATGCAATTCCTTTCCAGCTCAGACCCCGCTTGCTTGCCCATCGCCACATATATAACGTCTTGTTGTAACAGCTCTCTCGCTGGTTCAGCAGTTCCACTGCTGGATTATTTTTTCCGCCTGAGGACGACTGCTTGTGTTGCGATCGAAACGTCGTGATTTATAATTTTTAGTTTTATTTTATTTTCTACCGCCGTGACGTCACCAAAAGAACCAAAGAGTAGTGACAACCCTGTCGAATTTTTCTTAACCCCTTACAGATCCGCTCCCTGCACACCACGATTCGAAGGCGAGCATTGTTGTTGTTTTATTTTTACACGTCACTAACTTACAAAAACGTACAAGGCGTACAAAACCGAACCCCCCCCCAAAAAAAAATCCGAACACGTTTTTTACCCATTCATCGCACTCAAGCACCGCAATACTCTAGAGTGGCTGCAACGACGACTCGAATGTAAGAAAAATAATCGAGGGGGTTCACGCACAGGATTTAAAAAGTAGCTCCAACCCGCTCGGGGGGAGGGGGGGGGGTTGCCTTGCTCCATGACGGTGAAACGCCCGAGGCACTTTGCGGTCAATAACAAAAACACTCATCGGCTGGGGAAAAGGGGTGAGGGTGGTCTGAGAAACGATTACCCCCCCCCTCCCCCGTTGTGTGCCACTGAAAGATTTCAGAAGTCGCCGTTTTTATTTTTCTACGATAAAACTTCCATCTCGGGAGGGGGGGGGGGATAACAAATCTCCCGTTGACGGCACCGCGAGCCCGCGATGGAAATTAAACGTTCTTGCGGCGCGCGGGGAGATTATTTTTTTATATATATGACACACACCTTTGAATTCCCCCCAAAGCGGTACTCATTTCACAAACGCCTGGAGTGACGTGTGGGCCGAGTCGAACACCTTTTGACGGATAACCGCACGTTAACGTTTTGGCGTTTTTGCAAGAACGCGACCGAAAACATGCTTGTCGACCGAGTACGGAGAGAGCGACAGGTAAATTCTGGACACCCCATTGTTGGTCACGTCAGAAATATTCCCAGGATGCTCCCGGTGACCGATAAATATATGGCGAGATGTTAACTACCTCGCTTGGTTCTAGATTTGAAGCTTTCGTGACTGCAAGGATTCATACTGTTTGGTTTTTTCGGTAAAGTCACGTAGGTAAAAGCATCAGCAGTAGGCTATGATTTCCCACCTGATGACGGACGCTTGTGTTACGCCCGAAACGTCGTGATTTAATTTAGTTTTTTCATTAATTTTATTTTTTACCTACGTGACTTTACCGAAAAAACCAAAGAGTATACTTCGCCTGGGTTCGATCCCGACCCCGACGCCTGCTGCATATTTGGAGTGTGGGTGTGTGCGTGCGTCTCCCTCTCTTCCCGCGGTCGCGTGGATTTTTCTCCGGGTCCTCTGGTTTTTTCCTCCTCCAAATTCAGAATCAACATCACGCGTTTAGAGTAATTGGCTGCTGTACATTTCCACGCGATGAGCCACTTTGTTGAGCCATCATTTGTGGTCAGGTCGCTTCTGAAAAAGCAGGTCGGTCTTACCTGGTGAAATAAAAATCGTTCAATAAAAGTAAACAGTTTCAATCTTTCGCCGGCTCTTTGTCAGGGTGTAGGCCTCGGCGTGCGGCCGCGGGCAGTGCGAAAACCAAGTCGCGTGCCAGATGCGTCAAGCACCCCGCCACTGCCCAACAGTTTCGTGACCAGCCCTAGGGGTCGTGACCCCCAGGCCGGGCCCCCTCGAACCGCCGCCGCCGTCGCTTCTTTTTCTTCTTCTTGCCGCCCTCTCCGTCGTCGCTGCGGCCGTCCCTCCGCTCGCCCGAGCGTCTGTCTCGGCGCTCGCGACGGCGCTCCGCTCTGCCCTCGCGTTCTTCGCCGCCGCCGCCACCGCCGCCGCCATCTCCTCCTCCGCGTTCCTCGGCGCTCCGCCTGCGTTTGTGTCGTCGCTCCTCTCCGCGCTTCTCTCCGCGCTTCTCTCCGCGCTTCTCTTTGCGCTTCTTCTTCTTCTGCCGAGTCCGTCTCTCGCCGCTACCGCAGCGGCGCGCGGCCGCTTCATTGGTGGCGGACGAGGAGGATGAGGACGACGACGACGAGAAGTGCCGGAGTGGACCGTTCCTTGCTTTGATCCTTTTGTTACTTTGTCCTCGCGCGTGCACACAATACACACACACGCGCGAGAGAGAGAGAGAGAGAGAAAGGCCGCGCGCATGAGAACACACAGCATGTGCACATCATATGCACGAAAGGGGATTGACGTGCTGTTGCACATCGTCAGCGAACGTGCGTACAGAAACACTCGTGTTTACATGCACACACACGTATATGTGTACGTGTATATAAAGCGAGCGAATGTTGAGGCCAGCACGGCGCACGCAGTTGTGGCGTCGGTGTGGCCGGCATCACGCCCCGCCCAACTTTGTCCACCAGCTGCCGACGTTTACAGACCGTACCGGGTAGGACTAAGAATCGGAGGCCGAGTCGATCTAGGGGAGGCCCAGGACGGATTCAGATATCGCTCGCCACTGATCGCTGGGGTTTGTTTGATGTCGCTCCCCACAATACCAGTTCCAGCTGATTTGTGTAACCAGGATGAGAACTCAGAGGGTCCAGGAGAGAGTCTCATTTGCAAGACTCACCTGGGGCACCAACATGGCAAAAGCAAAACAAAAAGCACATCGATGCAGCAAAATAGAAATCGGCACAAACTCAACCGTGCCACGTGAGAAACTCTACCCGTGCTACAATAATGGACACACGTGCAACAACACACAGCGACCGCCATTCCGCACAAGGCGGCTGTGATGTAACATCAGCCTGTGCCAGGCTAGGTGCGCTTTGAGGCCAGGTGAAGTGGCGAAGACGCCCTGAATGTAAGTCACAAGCAAGACAGACCCGGTTGTTTTAGGTTCAATGTCATGTACGTACACACATACAAATGTACAAATATACATTTTTATATGCCAGGCCACAAAGACAAAGATCCCCTGTATACCCTTAACAGACTGTTGGGGCAAGTGCTGTTAGCGCGCAACGATGAAGGCCGGCACGGCACACGAGGGGGTGTGTGGCCAGCACCACGCCCGCCCGCCTTTGTCTCCCTAGTGGCGATGTTTACACACCGCACCAGGTACTCATTTGAGGCCGTGAGCGGGAATCGAACTCGGGCAGCCGGGTTCGTAGCGCAGCTTCGCTCTAAACGCTGCACTGGAGCTCCGCACATGCCAGGCCACACGCGCACACACGAGGGACACACACACACACACACAGCAATCATCATAATCATCATTAAACGGTTATTTATGACTTTCCTTTAATTAGGAGCACCAATGCGCAAACTCGTGCAGCGCGTATCGGAGGCAGGCTTCGCTTCTAAAGAAGGATGAGTCTGTGAGGTTGGCCTTATTAAAAAGACATTTAGCGAATTTGTAAAAATAAATTTGAACTTGACGAGTAATGAGGTGCATTGGGCACGCACGCATGCACTCGCACAAAAACGACCGCACGCCAGACAAGACAATGATATAAAATAACATTCCGCATTCCGCATGGATTGCGATAGAGTATGGGTTCAAAGGTTACGGTTTATAATTGGTATGGTTTAACGGATGTAAAAAAGAAATCCAAATATATAGATCTACAAACGGTGTGTGTGTGTGGATGTGGGTGTGTGTGTGTGTGGCAAGCAAGGCTGGGGAGCGGTGGTGCAGCGGTTAGCGCGCTGCGCGATGAACCAGGCGACCCGGGTTCGATTCCCACTCACGGCCAACACCAGTGACGATTATCTGAACCGGTCCTGGGCCTCCCCTAGGTCGACTCAGCCTGAAATGAGTACCTGGTGCGGTGTGTAAACATCACCACTGGGGAGACAAAGGCGGTCGGGCGTGGTGCTGGCCACCCACCCCCTCGTGTACCGTTCCGGCCTTCATAGGTGCTCGCTAACAGCACTTGCCCCTACAGTCTGTTAAGGCTATTCGGGGGATCTTTGTCTTTTTTTTCTTTGTGGCAGGCAAGGCTGCGTTGGCTGGGCCATGTAGCCCGCATGCCCAGCCACCGCATGCCTAAACAGCTTTTGTTCGGCTGGATCGAGGGGGCTAAACAGGCGCGGCACGGGCTAGAGAAGAGATGGAGCTGATGTGGTACAGGAGGACATGGAGCTGAGTGGACTTGCCGATGACTGGTATCAGCGGTGTCAAGATCGGCCTCTGTGGTGGAGGAGGCTCGTGAAGGACGCTACTGGGCAGTTGGAGGCAATCGCACCTCCAACAACAACAGAGGGGGGGGGAGTGATGCTCACAACAATGAGCGGATCACCCGGTGGCTAAAGCACAGCAAATTGGCACAGTAGGGGGCACAAGGTGGTGCATCAGCCAGTCATCTCAGTCAGTCGACCTGTGGCACCTGGGTCTGCCCCGTGACCTCCTGCCAGTGGGCATTCGACACTTCACGTGGCCTCAAGGTGCACATGGACTGGCACAAGCGTCGTGGTGACGTCACCGCCACTTAGTGGCGAATGGCGGTTGTTGTTGTTGTGTGTGGATGTGGGTGTTTGTGTGTGGATGTGGATGTGTGTGGATGTGTGTGGATGCGTGTGTGTGTGTGTGTGGATGTGTGTGGATGTGTGTGTGTGCCTGTGTTTAATTGCTTGGTGCTGGATTCCCCGCAGGAGTGGGATGATTACAGCGAACTCTGCGGGCTCCACAGGGTCCCTCCCTGCTTGTGTTTCCATGCAATTGACTCATGTGCACGCGTGCGCGTGGAACGGTGGCGCTGCGGTTAGCTCACTGCGCTAAGAACCCGGCGAACAGTGTTTGATTCCCGCTCACGGCAACACCGGTGACGAATTTCCAAAGTGGTCCTTGGGTCTCCCCCCCCCCCAGCTCAACTCTGCCATGAACAAGCAGCCGATGCGGCTCATAAACATCAGCACAGGGGGAGACAAAGGCGACCAGGGGTGGGTGCTGTCAACACCACCCCCTCGTGTGCGGTCGGCCTTCACGGTTTGCGCTCTGAAAAGCGCTCGCCCCCGACATTCTGTTAAGGCTACGGTCGCTAGCGGCGCTTGCTCCGACATTCTGTTAAGGCCGTAGAGTGGTTCGTTGGCTCGATTGTGTCCGTGGCCTCTCGCTGGGGGCTCATGATGGGGCTCACGAGCGCGTGCAGCTGGTGACCAAGCGGGGACACCCAAAGAATAACCTCGCCGCCGCCGTCACCGCCGCCGCCGTCGTCGTTATCAACGCGGCCTCGTCCTTGCTGCTCTTTTACCTTTTGTTTCGCAATTACGTGAAACTGACGCAACTGTCAGCGTCACGCCGCCACGAGGTGAAGGCACTTCGACTCGAAGCTCACGCAGAGGGAGCAGCGGGAGCAGCGGGACATCGCGGCGGCTCCGGAGGAAGACGACGCCTCAAAACAAACTGCTGAGATGCCTTCTGCCGCCTCTCATCCACACGAGGTGGTGGACTTGAAGGTGTGCCACGCCAGCAGTGCTCTATGCGTGCGTGTGTGTGTGTACGTGCCGCGTGGGGAGCCGTGGCGCGGCGGTCAGCCCGCCGCGCTACGAACCCGGGTTCGGATCTCACTCACGGCCAACATCAGCGGCAGATATCGGAATCGGTCCCAGGTCTCCCCTAGGTCGACTCAGCGTCAAATGAACATTGTAACTGGTGCGGTGTGTGAACATCGCCATGAGGGAGACAACAGCGGCCGGGCGTGGAGCTGTGGCCACACACCTGTCCCCCCACACTCGTGCCGGCATTGCTATAGGTGAGAGTACCTGGTGCGGTGTTTATGTTTACATATCGGTGCACGGGAGTCAACGGTGGCTGGGCATGGCACTGATCAGACATCCGCATCGTGAGCCATGCCGGCCTTAACAGGTGCTCGCTAATAGAACTTGCCCTAACAATCTGGTTGGGCTGCCGTACTTACAGCGGTGGGCGGTAATCGCTGGGGTAGAGCTCCCAGAATCCAGCGTGTCCCCACCTACCGGGGAGGAGGAGGGGCCGGTGGGGCGAGAGGTTAGAGGTCACGGGTCATCGCGCGACGGCTGACACAACATCAGCCGAGCCACTCTCACGCCGAGCAGGGGACATCCTCCAACCAGCTCGTGCACAGGTGCTGGATGGACCGCTGCATCGCAATGTACGTGTTTGCTTCAAACTTCTTTCGCACCGTACGTAGCCAACCGTGCTAATCGGAGGTGCGGGGGAAGGACAACACAGCGAAGGATGGCAACAACGTGGATAAGCCTTCATCTAGCAGCCGATGTTCCCTAATTGCAATAAAATGCAATTCATGTTGAATAACCCTCACTGTACAACCATGCAGAGATTTCCATCAGTTTTTTCGCCAATAAGATCTACAAACAAAACTATAAACTTTATAGCAGGAAGGCCCACTGAGCTTTTAAACCTTCATCATCTTCGCGACAGTTATCATGGCCTCTGCTAAAGCCCACCCATAATAACAACAGTCAGAGTAAGACGAATGTGTGCGCTTGCTTATTAAAATTCCATTTTTAACAGCGAGAAGGAACCGGGGGAGGGGTATGCGGTGGAGAAAAAGAAGCGTTCAACGTGCGAGAAAGAACAAAAAAAAATAACTTTGGAACTCCCCCCGAATTAAAGAGGAGATGGGGGGGGGAGGAGATCAGACGCGGTAATGAGCGCAAAGACCGGTAAACGCCGGAGGATATTTAATTGCGGCCGCTCCATTTGCGATGCCGCTTATCGCGAGCAAGGCAACGGACATCGCTGGGGGAAGCGTCTCTCGGGACACCCAGCTCGTTACTCCTCCTAAATGTGTTTTTTCCTCCCAGATTCTGGGAAATGCTGAAAATGGGGATTGCCGTATTTATTTATGTTTTTAATATACACATTTATTTGTATCTTTTTTTTTCTTTTTAACGCCACAATTATGCTGGACTCCTTGCCGCCGCTGATCGGAATCATGTACGCGAGATTATGGGACTTCCCGTTCGGAGTTTTCACAGTGAATAGTGCATCTCCTCGTTGAGGATAATCATAATAAGCCTCATTCATCTCACAAAGTGCATTTCACAACTTGACACAATCCACAACACACGGAGGTGCATATATATTTAGACGATGTTTTCAGACAATTTCTGAGCGCTTATACACGTGGCAGGAAACCGAATCACCCCGCAGATGACACACACTTAGCGAGGGGGCAACTCTCTATCCCGTACAGCTGGGACAGATGCACGGCCTTCCCCTGGCAAGCCAAGGTTTGGCAACCTTCAAATGCTCACATGGAAGGAAATTTTCGCAACAATAAGTGTGAATCACCAATCCTCGTGCTGGGTTACAGGCATGGTGGAGAGCCAACACCGCCCACGAGATGATGTCACTCACCCACTTTAATTGCCTTATAGCAATGGCGGAGGGCATTACCCTTCACATGACCTTGACAGCATGCTTTTTGACAGCATGTTTGGCAATTACAGTTACATTTGTCTGTGACTAAGTAATCTTTATTTGCATGCGAGTCTAATTCCATGCATTTTCAAATAATATATAATTTTTTTAAACATTTCTCAACTGATTTGTGAAACAGCTACTCGGTTTGCTTTCAGCACGGTTTGACTTTTTCATGCCATCTCTTCGGCCCAAACTTTGTCCGAATCAACGTACCGCGCCCGATCCTAACGTATAACGCTAATTTGAAGGTACTGATTAGTAGTGAAACAAATATTGACTTGGTTGGAAGAAATATCTGTTTCCCGTTGGAAATAAAACATTCCCCGTCGATCTGTTCCGAGTGGAATAAACATTCAAGTGAACGAATGTGCATTTACGCCAATTCGGTGTATCTGACGCGGCCATTGTGAGCCATTATGGCATGCGGTCACTGAAACTAAACTATTTTTTATTTTACCAGGTAAGGCCCACTGAGCTAGAAAACTATTTTTCAAAAGCGACCTAACAACAAGTGATGGCCCAACGAAGTGGCTTATCATCGTGTGGAAATTTATAGCGGCCAAATACTCTAAACGCGTGATGTTGATATCAAAATGCGGAAGGAAAAACCGGAGCACCCGGAGAAAATTCCACGCGACCACGGAGAGAGAGACATACCGCAAACTCCAAATATACATACAGGCATCGTCAGGGTCGAGATCGAACCCACGCCCTCCTGTAGACCAGGCGAGGTAGTTAACATCTCCTAGCCACCGTGATGATGATGAG